>OY735213.1:57429792-57592292 GCA_963457665.1 Thysanoteuthis rhombus
TCTATCTATCTATCTATCTATCTATCTATCTATCTATTAGAAACAGTAAACCAAAACTGTCACCAAAATTTTGAAAATAGGTCTCTTCTGTTTTCAAGTCAGTTCAGCCGGCTATCTATATATGTATGCATCATGCGTACAGGAAGCCCCAATGGAGCTGAAGGGCTGAAAATTTAAACATTTACTCCACATCATGTGTACAAAAAACAGTTTTTTGTTTCTTTTGAATTCCCTCTCTATAGAGTGGGGTCAGTTAGCAATGTAAGTTTACGTTAAATCGGTCACTATCTTGCACCCACTTGTTTTTGAAAATCCATACTTTTTAGTGATTACTAACAATAAAGTTCTAATGTTTTAATTCATCATCATCGTCAGTCTGTTAACATCGGTTATTGGACATAGACCTTCCCCAAGATTTATCAGACCTTTCTATAATTGATCTCCCCCGAAAGGTTAGTCATGTGATGGTTTCTGTTGATTGAATAACCAGACCTGTGCATACCTGTCTATCTATCTATCTATCTATCTATGATGATTAACTGTATTCTGCAGCTGTAGTAGTATCAAACATCCCTACGGCAGCATTAAGTCCTTCTTCATTTGAAGCCACTGCATTTTCTCCCTGTTGAGCATCCATAGTTCTCTCAATTTCTTGCTAGATCTTATCCAATCCTGCGACTTTGAGGTCTTCTTGCAGCCTACCAAGCATCTATCTATCTATCTACATATTGAATCACCATAGCCCCATGAATATATATGTGTGTCTCCTGGTCAGATTTTTGAGGCTATAACCATAAAAATTTGCCTAAGAACACTGCTTTGTTCCTTCAAAAAAGTACTCTTTGTGGGTCTTTGTGGTCATATTAGGACCAACAAAGCCCAAATATTGTTCTGGTAATTTTTAAGAAAATTTTTGATGATTTCAAGTAATTTTTTAGATAATTAGATCTGGTACATTCCCAGGCATGATGATTTATTCCTGTGAAGTATAGATATTTTTTTGAAGGTTGATCTGATGAATAGACATCTGAAAATCAAGCATGTCATGTTTATAGCCAAAAAAAATACCTCGATCATTCTCTGAAACATAAAGACAAAATGGCATCATGACCTTATTCAAAAGAAAAATGGTTCTGATATTAACCAATATTCTGCAGAGATTTTGATTCTTCAAGACAACCAAATGAACTCAATAACCAATGCACTGTATGTACTTGTACAAAAATAATAACAAAAATTGAAAGACAAGTCTGGTTATCATTTGATAGAAACTGCCAAGTGACCAACATTTTTTTGAAGCATGTTGTGTTGGGGGTGATCAATCAAAGAACTGGGAAAAAAGTGAGAGGTGAATAATTCACTTCTCTTGCCTTTTTGCGAGCAGTGATCACTAAAAAAGTGTGAATTCACAAAAAAAAAATAGTTGGACACAAAGTAAGGTGATCATTTCAGCAAGAACTTGAATGTCAAACTGAACACCCACTAAAAACCTTAAGGAAGGAATTTAAGAAAAAAAACAAAAGAGTTTTTTCTTGAACATGATGATGAGTAAATGTTTAAATTTCCAGTCTTGTAGCTCGGAAATTTGTAGGAAATTCATAATTTTAAAGGTTGAAGTTCAACACAAAAGTTTGGGGGACTTCAGGCACAAAATGATATCCTCAAAGAAAGAAAAAATTAGTAGCAAATGAGTTTCTTTATTTCTTGTTGGGATGATTTTGGCAGACATACAAAATGTTCTGAGAGATAAGAGAAATACTGTGTCACTTGACAGATAAACAAATTAATCTAACTGTCAAAATTCTTCAAAATTTCTGAAGCAACTTGCATGTTCCTTCAAATCAAATCACTGTAACCTCACAAATTACCCCCCCCCAACCCAACAAGCCAAATAGGCAACAGATTTTTTCTCTGTTTACTTGTCTGTGTGTCTGTGTGTCTGTGTGTATCAGTGTGTATCTGAGTGTCTCGGGCCACTCCTGGTTAAATTTTTGGCACAACAATCTTGTCTTTTTTGTGTTTTCAAACATGTACTTATGGGTCTCTATAATAATTTTGGACCAACAATGCCCAAATCTTCTGTTGGTATTTTTTTTTGATAATTTCAGATAAAAGATCTATTCTATTTTGAGAATTTTATATAATTTTTTTAGGTACTTAGTTCTGGCTCAAGTGCAGGCAACGTTGATTCATTCATGCAAGGTACAGATATTTTTAGTATAAACAAAAATTTTACATTTCACAATTTTCTTCCCTGTGACAAAAGTATTTGTACCCTGAACACTTGTGTAAATGTGAACTTGAAATTGTTTTGAGGCTAATAAAACTTTTATCATAATACCAGAAAGGTTGCATTTTATGAATTATTATGTTAGGATTTCATCTTATAGATTGAACTTCTTTGCTCAGTGTAATCTTCCATTGAATGAAGCATCAATTAGCATTTCCGAACATGAAATTAGTGATTTACAAATGTGGCCTTGGAATAAACAACAAAATAGTTACCAGGAAATGTTATCATACTTACGATTATAATTAATTATAATCAACTATTACATTATTTTACATAACTAACCTTTTGTGGGTATACTGATTGCTTTTGTGAACTGATTGTATGCTTGCACGTATGCACAGCTCAGAAGGAACCAAATCAACTTATATACTTTGCGATCATTATATGGACTGGTCTGATAAGTCACTCAATAGAAACCATTATGTTTCCAGCATATTTTGGCAGCATACCGTGTTGGCCATGATCAATTAAAAAACTGGGAAAAGGTGTTATCAATGAATGAATTACTCCTCTTGCTCTCTGTGGGACAGTGAACACTGAAAAAGCCCGCCTTTTTGGGAAAAAAGCCAAGACACAAGACACAAGACACAAACTAAGAGACTGATTTAATATGAATTTACATTGCAAATTAAAATGCCCAATAAAAAAGACTATTTAGCGGGGAATTTCCAAAGGACAAAAAGAACATTTTTTCTAGGCATGAAGAGCAATAAATGTTGAAATTTTCAGTACACAAGCTCCATTGATGTGGCTTCTATATGTGATACATACATACATAGACAGTCTGCTAGACCGACTTGAAAATTGAAGAAACCTATGTTGACAGTTTTGGTGACAGTTGTGATTGATGGTTTCTAATAACAGTGCCTAGTAACGACTAAAGTGTGCATATATTTGGAGGAGACAACCTGTATTCACATGCAAGATGTACCTGTAATTGGGCTCTTGAAAGTAGCTAATATTTCAGGACTTCCCACATGTCTATAACCAATGCAGAATAAAGAATAATAAGAGTTCCTATTGTTTAAATGTTAGTTTTTATTCTTTATTTCAAAGCTCAATTATTACCTGTAAAAGAAAGCAAAAGTTACCAAACTATATAAAAAATCTTTTCTACAACTTGTGTTCATTTTTGATTCCAACATGCTCATCTATTCCAGGTATTCAAAAAAACCTTGTTTTTATATTGTGTCTATAATCACTGAAGTTAGACTTGTATCCAACAATGGACTTCAAAGAGTGAAAAAAAAACTGTAAAAGATACACATGTACTTATATGTATGTGTGTGGGTGTTTATGTGCATGAGTGTGTACAAGTGTTTATTTGCATGCACTAGGTTGGATCAATTAGTCCATAGATTAACACAGTTATCAGTTGAATTTTGATCTGAAGTTTTCACTGTATAATATTTGATCTACATGATTAGCATTCACCATTGAGTTAATTGTATTGATGAAAAAGAAGATTATCTTGGAAGATAGATATTTGTTCCATAAAATGAATGCTTGTTTTATCATTATTTAATGTACTTACATTCATATATACATATACATATACATATATATACATATATATATATATATATATATATATATATATATATATATATATATATATATATATATATATACATACACATGTATATAAATATGTGTATAATCAACAGTGATTGTGCTAAAAATGTGTGTGTGTGTGTGTGTTTCATGCATTCCATCATCAAACAAATATGCAATGCTTTTTCCACGCTTAAGTGTATGTATCCCCAAAGATTTTTTACATATGTGTGTCTATCTGTGTGTGTATATGCGTTTATATACATGTATCTGTTTGTTTATGTGTGTGTGTATATATATGTATACATAAATATATATATATTCATAATGATTAAATAAAAAATTTGCTATGCAAACACGTTTATATTTCTTCCCTGTTTGGGCTTCGTCAAGTGAATGATTTGGTTTATTTTAGATCCTTATTTGATGATTTAACGGTATACTGATGGAGAAAATGCCTAAACTATCACCTGCTGATTTATAATGTACAACTACTAACAAGCATAGTATCTCCACTAGATAAAACAGAAAAACATAACATGCAATGACTAACCACTAAACAAAGAAAAAAAGAAATAGAAAAAGTAAAGATGTATAAATAGAATAAGAGGATGATTGTACACACTACAAAAAAGCCCCCCCCCCAAAAAAAACTGTCCCAAATAGGGATCTACAATGACCTGAATCATTTGCCTGAAGAAACCGAAACAGGGTAGAAACATACAAGTGTTTTTGTGGCAAATCCTCCATCATATTTTGAGCTCTACTCTAAATCAACATAATGTTTAATATCGAATGTTTTGAGCATTTTATGAAATAAACCCATCATACATCGAATATTACATTATATTATATAATATTATATTGCATTCCTTATTTGTATTATATGATATATATATATATATATATATATATATATATATACACTCATATATATATGTATATATACGTATGTATGTATGTATGAATATATATGTATATATATATATATATATATATATATATATACATGTATATATATATATATATATATATATATATATATACATGTATATATAATCATATAACAACCCACAATAACAAACTTAACCGCATACTCCTTATAACAACCTTCAACAACACACTCCCACCCTTAACACACGTCATCAATAATAGATGGAACATTCTCACGATTAAAACAGATCTAAGAGAAACATTCACAGACCCATGTGTCATCGCCTACTGCAGACCCCAAAACATCAGAGACATTATTAGTAGCAATAATATTGTTAACAATAAAGTCGTACACAAAAATACACCTAGAACCATTAAATTTTGCACACCTTGCGACAAAAGAAACAGTCTATGTTGCAACCACCTCAAATACACTAACACATTCACAAGCACTACCACAAAAGAGAGTTACCACATATATCACAATACCAACTGCCCCAGTAAGAACATTATATACCTTCTAGAGTGCAATAGATGTAAGTTACGGTAAATAGGCAAGTCCATGTGGCAATTTAATGTTAGACTCAACAATTATAGACATAGGATTAAGTCAAAAAACAATCGTAGCCCACTTCCCGTAGAACTACACTTTCGCACACCTGACCACAATTTTGCCACTGATGCTAGTACCATCATAGAAAAAATAGAAAAAACTACTACAATTGACATAACTAAACTTCTAGAGAAACACGAAGATATGTGGATCAACAAACTTAAAACCCTATATCCTAATGGATTAAACACTAAACTGAACAACCCTCATCACACAGAACCCTAATACACAAAACTCCCACCATTAGTATCCTCACACCCACACCTAAGACACATTCAATAATGGAAGCTTCAAAGTCACCCAGACCCATAGGAAAAATTTCACCTTAGCCAGTTATGACCCCGGTCCAAATCATGATCATATATATATATATATATATATATATATATATATATACAAATACAATACTTGTCATAGGTATTTGAATAAATAGACGTTTTGCTTCTAATTGCTTGGTTTGGGGAGATAAAAACAGAAACATTATGTATGAACAATCTATATTTTTGCAATCAGCATAAAAGGCCATGCATTTTGTCATGTTTTGTGGTTCTGAACAATAAATTTCAGGAAAATGCTTTTCCAATAGAATTTAATTGTTAAATGAGAAGAAAGCAAGTTTTATTTTTCTTTCCTTTGATCAAGGAGATTCAGATATTGAATTCACATTGTTAGATGGAAGAATTGCCAAACTAGTGAGTTAATTTGGATCCTCACCCCCAGCTCAAAATCCATAACGTCCCTTGTAATCTTGTGTAATAAAAACAGATTTAGGTCTTATGTAATGCTAAAATAATGCTCATAAATATTTGAACAACTATTTGTCTATATATACATATTTATATATATACACATATACATATTTATGTATATACACATATACATATTTATATATATATATATGTGAATTATAAATTGCATTTAATCTTATGGAAACTACATTGTATGATATAATGCAATTTGTCATTCATTCTGTTGGATCACATATATTCATTTCTTAATAAATACATATATGTGTGTATATATATATATATATGGGTATATATATATATATATATATATATATATATATATATATACACACATATATGTATACATATATATATATATATATATACATATATATATATATGGACATATGTAATGATCATGTTATGTGTGTGTATGTGTTTGTATGTGAGTGTTCATGTATTTTGTAATCAGGCATATTTTCAATGTTTTTGTCCTAGTTTATGTCTTCCCTAAACTTTCACAAATGCATGTATACATGTGTGTGTGCATGTGTGTGTGTGTGTGTGTGTGCGCGCGCGCGGGCGTATGTGTGTGTGTGTGTGTGTGTGCGCGCGCGGGCGTATGTGTGTGTGTGTGTGTGAGTGTGTGTATACATGAAAAGCCTAATGTACATATATTTACTTGACATGTGCTCATTCCTGTGAGTATGTATGATCAAGCCGAGGATATTGACAGCACCATAGAGCATACAAAAACATGTCCATTGTCCTGTGTCACAGACTGGAGGACCATGATTCATCCAATCTTTGGTGAATATCATAAGTGTGACACCCTCCCTCACACATCCACACACATACATACACACTTGCACACACAAACACAGCCGTACAAAAACAACCATACAAACACGCACATGCACATATAAACATGCACCCACACCAACACACACACACACACATGCACATACACATCTCATAGATCAACTCACGTGGCTATTACCACCCCACCACAAGCATTCCTGCTGCCATCAGTCCACACAGGCCTCCGTCTTCTCTTCTTAGCAACAGTGAATAGTTCAGGCAAGAGGGGACATCATAACATGTCAACTGACAACCTGATCTTGTTGGCAGCCATTTTTGAAAGACGTGGGATAAGTAGAGAAGGAAGTACTAATCACTAACTCATCCTCTCTTACAGCCCAGTCCACAACTTAAAATCTAAGGCCCTCCCGCTCCCACCCTAATCCTTTTCTGAACACCCTGGTTACCTATACACACTCTATTAATCCACAGTATATGTAAATAGTGCCTTCTTGATTGCACAGGACAAGATAGCTGACACAAGTGGGGATTGGCTGCGTGGTTTGTTCATGAGGTGGACAGAGTTATAGTTCTTCTGAGAGAACCATGAGCTTTTCCCCCTTCCTTCCAAGAAGAGCGCCTTTGCAAACTCGTTATGCCTCCACGTTTTCCTTGCATCCCTCCTTGATTAAGAGTAAACCTTATGATTTGAGCCGATGGAAGAAGGATGAAGAAGCCTGGCTGAGGAAAAAAAAAAATGTCTCGGGAGAAGTTAATGAGGAATGATGGGTAGAGCGCTTTTCGGTGCAGGAAGGGGTTGATATTTACAGCCCCAACCCTCTGCCTTTTTATGAATAAATAATGTGGTCTATTTCCGACATAATCAATTGTCTAGCCCTTCATTCCTTCTGTCCTTCTTTTGATTGCTGGGTTGGTCCTCGTGGTGAAAATTTTTCTAGGTGTTTGTATTCGTGATGGAATGCTGTTGAGAAAATGGATGGAAGGTCCAACCTGCAAAATTTTAGGAGAGGGAGAAAAAAAACTACGATGAAATGAATGAATAAAAAAAGAGCTGTTAGCTTAGGTTAGGAAAAGATGAAGGTATTATTGCAGTGGACAAGAAAAAAAACTAATTAAATCAATTATTTATCTTTATGTCATTGTTGATGGAAAGCCTTATTTAGTTTCCCACTTTGGGTGAAAGCCACTCCGGACACTTTTTTTTTCAGAAAATGATTTCCATTTTTTTCTCGAGGCTGAGGGAGGTTCTGATCCAACCACATTGCCGAGAAAAAAAACTCTAAATGCGGACGCCAAAAGATGATTACTTGAAAGGAATGAAAGGTAATGTATAGGGGACAAATAGTCGCTCTTTTCAATTGTGTGAGGAATGCTCAGTCTTCACTCTATATCATATGATCGTTTCAATTTGTTGGAGGTTTTCTTTGGAACTTTTGTAAAGATTAACATGCAAAAAGAGGTTTCTCAACCTTGGTGATATCACCCACCAGTGGATGAATTCAACTCCAAAATTTGGTGAGCAATGTGGGATTTTAAATATTAAAGTCTGTATTCAATAATAAAAATGAGCTGGCATTAACATTTTCTTAGTGTAATATCGTATATTTCGTAGGTTCATAAAAAAATCAACACTCATTTAAAAAAAACATGGCTGAATCTTGCAAAATCTTACATTTAGTAGGAGCTTCTGATTGGGATATAATTAAAAAAAATATTTATTGTACATTTGTTTGGTGTTGGTTGCAAAAAAGGATGGTTTTATCATGAGATACCCATTTTTTTACAATTTGTAAAAAAATATGAAATAGGTCTGGTTAGTTGCTCGAAAGAAACCATCATCCAACACATGTCTTTTGGTGGCATGCCATGTTGGGATTGATCAATTAAAACATTGGAAAAAGAGGTAATCAATTAATAAGTTACTTCTCTGACCTTTTGCTGGTAGTAATCAATGATTTTGATTCCTTTCATCCTACGAATTGTACAATATTGTTCTTACTGTGAGTGACATTATCTAGCCAGAATTTTGGTGGTGAAAGACTTCTCTTTGATGATGCTTACACTTTCTCTTAGGAAATGTGGATGTTACAAGAAATAGCCCCTCAAAACACAGTGATCACAGCTAATAATGATAATATCATCTGCTAAAGCAGCAGTGAATGCTCTCAGTGCTGTACTGGTCTCTTTCTTATTTTCACACATGTATGCTGCAAGTGTACGCATATAGGTACATAACTAAAATATATATAATATTTTGATAAGCTTATATCTTATATCATGGGTATTACTCTGCTGGGGTTACTATTTTTAAAAGAACTGCAAAGTAGATAAGTTCATGTTGCGGGGGCTCTATGCAAATGCTCGAGGACTGCTCCTATTTTTAAATCTTGTCTCTTTCTGTTTTTAAAATAGGAGAGTGCTTCTCCCAAGTGCTCCTTCTGTTTTTATTATAAATACATTATGTAAATGCTTATATCTATCTTGACATTACGTAAATGCTTATATCTATCTTGACCCATTTATATTTTATACTTATTTGTTTCTGTTTATCACTCTCAGTCAATTCATGTGGCTATATGTATTTAACTCAGTTTCTCTCTCCCTCTCTCTCTGTCAGAGTCAAAATAGGTCCTTTCAGTTTTCAAGTTGGTTTGGCTGGCTATAAATGCATGTATCATGCTTACAGATTGCAGCAATGGAGCTAGAAGGCTGAAAATTCAAACATTTACTCCCTTTTAACTCTACTAATTCTTCTTTGAATTTCCAACAAACTTAGTGGGGATTCAGTTTGCTATTTAAGTTTATGCTAAATTGGTTACTAGCATGAGCCCATTTTTTTTAATTGAAATTCAGACTCTTCAGTGATTACTACCCAACAAAATGTGACAGATGTAACTTATTCATTAATCTCCCCTCCTTCCAATGTGTTAATTGATCATCCTCAAAACAGCATGCTGCAAAAGACCTTTTCCTATTGACTGACCAACCAGCCCTGTCTGTCTGTCTCTCTCTCTATCTATATCTCTAACTGTATATCTATCTCTGCTTATGTTCTTATTTATAAGTAAACATGTAGATATAAATAGACTGAGAGATGAGCATAAGTCATCATCATCATCATCATCATCATCATCATCATCATCTGCAGCAGCAGCAGCAGCAGAAGCAGCAGCCTTTTAGCATCCACTGTTGGACATAGACCTTCCCCGAAATTCACCAGACCTCTCTATTGTGGGTGTCATGGAGCCAGTACTTTCTGAATTATCTTAAGTACTTATGAATAAATGGGGATACATACGTTTATGCGCACAGAGTGAGATGGAGAGGTATGAACAGATAGAAAAATTTATTTTTTAAGTCTATGTGAAAATTGTTTTACAATAGAACAGTACCATAGAACTGGGGAAAGATTCATCTAAGGATGAAAGTAATTATCTATGGGATAGATGAAACAGTGAATGACTTGATTTACTTAGATATCTATATCTTTTCTATCGTTTAAAAGCCAGTTTTATGTTAAATATAAAGAATAGGAAAACATTGTTTCTAAGAATGTAATTTGAAGTTCTTAGACTGTTGTTTACTAATTTCACACTGTCCAAACTGGAAAAATTCTAATAATTTTCTTGTATCAATTTTTTTGTCCTTCCAAGTTTTCTTCAGATATTTTTAGGAGGTTCAAATTAATGAATAAAACAAACACTTGAGAAATGAGTTAATTTTGTTTTTTTTTGCATATCATACAAAATTAATTATGTACAGAACTTGCCATCACAGTCAATAATTGAAAAAAAAAAAGTTGTGAAAAAAATTCCGGTATAGATGGTCAGAATAAATTTGATTTATGACATATCTTGCATCTTCCACCAGAAAACATCTGAAATACGGTAAAAAAAAAAAGAAACCTGTTGAAATAAAGCCCTCAAAAGGGCAAAAAATCTTTTTTTAGATCTAGTGGAGTACTGCTGCCAATTTTCAAGTCTATAGACAAAACAGTGTGGCCAGGAGTGCAAGAACACAAAACAAGTAAACAAACCCATAAAAAAGATAGAAACACATGCACTTATGAAAAAGGGAGAGAACCCTTCACCATTTTTGATGGCAATGGTTGTTCGATTATACACAATAGTTAGTAAAGGTTAGCATGATTAAAAACATAGAGAAACTTAATTTTGGGGAATAAAATTTTATTATCAAGGCTTGAGAGTGAATAACACTGGAATTGTTCAAGAAGCCATGCTTTAGAAGCCGCAGATTATACACTTATCAACAAAGCTGAATTTAAATACTTGTAGCCCTTTCAGCTCCAAAGAGGAATAAGACAAGGTGATACCAGCTCATCCAAACTCTTCACAGCCTGCCTCGAAATGATTTTCCGAAACCCAGACTGAGAAAATAAAGGGATCAGAGTAGACGGAAAATATCTGTGCAACCTCAGATTTGCAAACAACATTGTTCTTTTTGCAGAAGACCTACACAGCCTCCAACTAATGCTAGATGAACTAAATGAAGAGAGCCAAGAAGTCAGCCTTCTTATTAACTTCAAAAAAACAAAGGCCATGTGTAACAATCACATCAGAAATAAGAACACAACAATTTAAATTGAAAAGGGAGAAATGGAGAAAGTAGACCACTACATCTATCGAGGACAACAAGTCTCCATGAAATTCTCAAAAGAAGAAGAAATCAAGTGAGGAATCACTCTAGGATGGCAAGCCTTCAGCAGAGCAAGAACAAGAAAATCTCTATACAAACAATGTATCCTTCTAATTGTCATCCATGGAGCTGAAACATGGAATCTAACCAAAAGATTGACCCTCAAACTGAGAATCATGCTACATGCACATGAAAGAATCATACTCAAGCTCATATAGAGAGATCACTAGACAGCACAGTTTATTAGAGAAAAGACAGGAGTCAGAAACAACATGAAGTCTATTAGAAAACTCAAATGACAATGGGCTGGTCATGTTGCAAGAAGGGCAGACAACCGATGGACATTACGAAACACAGTATGGATCCCCAGAGATCACATGTGTAGCTGAGGCCAGCAAAATACAAGATACGAACTAGACAAAACCAGAAAGTATTGGATCCGCAACACCCATGATAGAGAGGTGTGGCGAATCCTGGAGGAGGTTTATGTCCAACGATGGATGATAAAAGACTGATGATGATGATGATGATGATGATGATATAATAAATAATTGATTGCATAGCTTTATGAACAAGATTTGGTATAACATCAAAGCAGTCACCTGACAGGCTCAGTTCTTTAAGTAACACGGGATCATCTTAGGAACAGTAAACTAAGACTGTCACCAAAATTATCAACATCAGTTTCTTTCATTTTTAAGTCAGTCTGGCTGGCTATGTATACATGTGTGTATCATGCAAACAGGTTGCACCAGCAGAGCTAGAGGGCTGAAAATTCAGACGTTTGCATTGTATTATGTTACAAAAAATGTTTTTGATTTTCTTTCTAAATAGATTTTTTAGTGTGTATGTATGTGGGGGGGGGGGGTGTCATTTAGAAATGTAAGTTTATGCTAAACTGGTCACATTGTTTGTATCCAGGAGCGTTCACTCTGGTTATTTGGAAATTTCAGATATTTTTAGTGATAACCTCCCAACAAAAGGCGACAGCTGTAGCATATTAATTGATCACCCCATTTTCTAATTTTTCCAATTGATCACCCCAAGCATGGCTGCCGAAAGACGTTGGTCATGTGACGGTTTCTGTCGAGTGACTAACCAGACCTGTCTTTTTGAAAATTATTTTGATTGTATACAACTTGTTATCACCTTTTTTTTTTTTGATACTTTTATTTTCTTGCTTTTGAAGGTAATGTAAGAAAAGCATTTGCATTGATTGGCAGGTGGTCCGGGTGTCTTGCCCTACTGTTCTTAATGGTGGACACAGCATGATTGTCAAGACGGCTTTGAAGTAGTATCAGTGGCCACGCTAACACAGGACTTACAAAACTTGGCACCGGACCACTATGTTCACTATCTGCATAAGTGACAGTTACATAAATGCATCAGCATTGAACGTCATGCAAGGAGGACACTTGTGGCTCACATCGCAATAGGAGATATCTCAAATATTTATTTTATTCTTATTATCAATTCTTAACTCCTTCTTCTGCTACCTCTTCGTTGTGAACAGTCCGTTTTTTGTCATTTTTTTCTGCTTTGTCTTTTTTTCTGTACTTTTTTCCTTATCTTCATTCAATCTCGTTCTTCTTACGATTATTTCTTCTCTGCTTTATTCTTCTCAAGCTCCTTTCATGGTGAACTGTCAACCAAGACTGTCAACTTGGGTCTCTTTAGTTTCTAAGCTGGTAAGGTTGGCTGGCTATTTATATATCAAGCGTATAAGCCATACCAGCTGAGCTAGAGGGATGAAAATTTGAATATTTACTACTTATTATGTCTGGAAAAATGATTTTTTTTGTTTTTTGAAAAATTTCCTCTGAAGTAGGTTTTTAGTGCTAGCTTCAATTTATAATATAGTTTTATGTTGAATTGTTCCCTTAGTTTGTGTCCACTTGTTTTTGAAAATTAAGACATTTTAGTGATCACTGCCCAACTAAAGGCAAGAGAAGTAACTGATCTATTGATTATCACTTTTTCTAACTTTTTAATTGATCATCCCCAACATGGCATGGTAAAAAGGACATTGGTTAAGTAACGGTTTATATTGAGTGATCAAGCAGACATTTTCTTATTCTTGGTTAAAACTTTATTCTTTTTTACCTTTCATTCTTTTTCGTTCCCATATCTTTACAATCTTCATTATTTGTTTTTCATTTTCTCCATCATTCTTTTTTTCAATATTTCCTCAGATTCTTCTTAAGTCTCTTTTTTCCATTTTCTTCATTCTTCTTTCTTCTTCCTTATTTCTTTCATCATTCTCTTTCTTTTTCATTTTTTTCATCCTTCTCTTTCTCTTCTTCCTTCTTTTCTTCATTATTTTCTCTTTCTTCTTTCTCATTTTCTTCTTCACTCTGTTCCTTTTTTCACATTTTTTCCTCATTTTCTTTTTCCTTTCTTCATTCTTATCTCTCTTCTCTGTCATTTTCTTCCACTTTTTCTTTTGTTTCCTTTTTCTTTTTCATTCTCCTTCATTTTTTCTTCTTCATTCACTTCATTCTTATCCGTTGTTTTATTTATCCTCCTTTTCTTCATTTTCCTTCTTTTTATTTTCTTGTCTTTCTCCACTCTTCTTCTTCTTCTTCTTCTTCTTTTTCTTGTTACAAATGATCAACCAAAACTGTTCACAAAGGTTTCTATAGTTTTTAAGTTGGATTGATTGCTTAGCTATCTCTGTGTGTATGTACGTATCATGTTTCATGCGATGGAACTAGAGGGCTAGAAATTTAAATATTCATTTTTCATTATGGCTACCAAAAGCTTTTTTTGTTTCTCGAAAATACCCCATCCTGTGTTAGTTTCTTTTTAGCGAGGATTTCAATTTGCAATGTAAGATTATGCTTAATTGATCCTTTAGTTTGTGTCTGGTAGCATTGACCCTTGTCTCTTGAAAATTCAGACATTTTTAGAGATCACTGCCAAATAAAAGGTGGGAGAAGTCACTTATTCATTGATCATCCATTTTTCTAATTTTTATTAATCATCTCAACATGGCATGCTGCCAAAAGATGCTGGTCACAAGACAGTTTTTATTGAATGACTAACCAGACATGTCTTCTTCTTCTTCTTCTTCTTCTTCTTCTTCTTCTTCTTCTTCTTCTTCTTCTTCTTCTTCTTCAATTCCTCTCTTCCCTTTTTAAATTGGGTTTCATTCTCCTTTCAATACTCACATCTTCTTTTCCTGTTACTCTTTCTTTCTTTGTTCTTCATCTCTCTTTCATTTGAGAAAAGGAAGAATAAAAAGGTCCCAGAAAAGAAAAAGTTCATGACATTTATTTGTTCCTGTCAATCACAAATGGCCCATATGTTAATGACGAAATGGACACCTGAACAAAGAATGGAAAAGAGACGTTTAAGCTTTCCCTAGAAAAAACTTTCAGAAAAAATACAAGAACAAAAGGAAATATTTCAAATGAAGTATTCTGTGACAGATCAATTCATTGCCTTTATTTTTTCCGCGAAAGAAAAACCATGGCAAAATTTCTGTAATTTTTTTTTTACAAGTTAATTTTATTTTAGTTGTACGGTATAATACAACTCTTAGAATATTACAATACATTAATGGCCAGAATTAACTGTCCACCGTTCAAATTTCAACTGACTTCTATTTTGTAACTCACCACATGTTTTTGAATATAAGTCGAGTGTTTTGTACCTAAAAAGTAGCCTAAAATCAACACCTCGACTAATAGTCAATCCAGTCTTGAGGAAAGACGATTATTCACAATGAATCATAAGTCCTTATGTATATAAGATTTGACTATCTTTAAAAAAATTGCCTAAATTATCTAAAAATTAGATCTTTCATCTAAGATTAGGGAGGGGGATTTTCAAAAAAACAAAGAAAATGTTCAAGTTTTCAGCCTTGTGCATCCATTTTGATATATATTTATATTCAGTGGGTATTCAATAAAAAAATTCAAGCCAACTTGTAAGTTTTTTTATTTCATTTTTTTTTGCAAAGGCAATATCATCAGATGCCTAGATTATGGTTTTGGGCTCGACTTATATTTGAGTCGACCAATTTGCTTGACTTTTCTATCCTAATTTGACCTCGTTGCAAACTCACAGTTGACTTATATTAAAAATATACAGTAATTACTTTTGTCATAATAAATTAAATAAACTAATAATGTACTTACATCCATATTGGTTCCTTCGATTTATTGTGACAAAAGTGATTAAGTCACAAATTAGATGTCAGTTGAAATTGGACCGGTGGCAGATTGATTCTGGCCGGTAGTGTATAACCAGTCAATATATAGAGGAGTATTCATAAGATGAGGACATTGAAGATTTTGCAAGTACCAGAATGTGCTTGTTTCAAATGAAGAAAATTCTGTAGTCCTAGTTTATTAAAGAGTGAGGTCTTATGAGTCAAGAAAACTAGTATCCAATATACTATATGGTATTTCAATGCATAAAACATTACTCCAGGAAAATGATGATTCTCCTGAAAAGATATTTTTCTGAATTCATTTTACTATAAATATATATATATATTTAGCAAGCAATAGCCAACCACTAAACAAAAAACAATATAAATTCTACACATATAGAATAAAACAAAGATCCTACCACCTAGATTGATAAAAATATCCCAAATAAGAATCTGAATCTGAAGGAGCCCAAACAGGGCAGAAACATGAACGTGTTTATGTAGTGAATCTTTATTTCATTATATTTTAAGCTTTACTCTGAATCAACTTAATGACTGATGTTGAATCTATCGAGCACTTTATGAAATAGACCCATCATTCATCGGGTATTGCATCATATTATATCATATAATATCATATTGCGTCCCTTATTTGCATTGTGTGATATATATATATATATATAAATATATATATATATATATATATACATATACATGTATATACATATATATATATGTATAAAAGAATATAAGAGTATTCAGTTGCTCGATTTGGGAACAGCAAATGAATATCAGTCTGAAAATTGTAGAGCCAAGAATCTTGCTTTAAGCACCTGCAGTCCGCTATGAAACATGTCATATTTTTGGTTCTGGCGGTGGCAACAATTCAAAGCACTGAAATATGTGGGAATACCACTTGAGAAAATACATGTTCATCCTGCAGGGGAAACATATTTTCCAATATCCACCAATGGTTATCTTGACAAAAATACCATACAGCAAAAAGAACTTCAGAATGACAGGTTTAAAAGGCTATCAAGCAACTCCCATGGCAGTGTTGGCAATTTAGAGCTTCTTCAAAATCTGGATGTTTTCAGTCACTTTTGGATGTCAGAAATCATTAATCAGATGATTTTTTTCATGAAATAAATAATATTTTCAATTTGATTTATGGAAATGAAATGAGTAATTTTTAAATCAAATAAATGTTGAAGATCAAAGTCACATTTAATCTATTATTAACGCGTAAGATACTCATACCTTGCATGAATGAATCACTGTAGCCCATACCTATACCAGAATTGATCACTATAAATCCTTAATCTAAAATTATCTGAAACAAATAGATCTTTTATCTAAAATTATCTAAGAGAAGATACCAACACATATCAGGGCATTGTTGATCCAAAATAACCATTGAGACCCCTCTGTTCCCCCAAGTCAGACATCTTAGATGATGTCTAATGGTGTGCTCATGTGAATTTTCCTGGTTGTAGCCCCCAAAATATGACCAGGAGTGCCTCGGGACACATACACAAACATACTCACCCACTGACATACGGACAATCAAAGAGAGAAGAATCTGTAGTCCACTTGGCTGGTTGGTTGGGCAGACTATATGTGGGGCTATGGCGATTTGACATTTCCTAGATTTTAGATAGATGTCTTGAGAATCTAGATCCTTCTGTATGTTTTAAGATGTTTTTGACTTAATTTTAGATGTGAAGTTGAAAATAACTGATTGGTTGTTGGGCAGACCATATGTGGGGCTATGGTAATTTGAAATTTCCTAGATTTTAGATCTATATCTAAAGAATCTAGATCTGTCTAGATGTTTCAAGATATTTTTTAACTTGATTCTAAGTGTAAAGTTGAAAATAAATTTAGCAATACTGTCTTTTGGTTGAGTCAGTCTCCTGACATGAATGCATAAGACATGTCTGGGTCATTTCTGATCTAGAAATAAGGAAAATGTCCTGAAAAAGAAAATTTATTTCGTGCTTTAAATGCAGCCTGAATCAGATATCCGACCAGAGAAGAGAGAGTAGATCTGATAAATTCAATTCTTGAAAGAGTAAAAACTTGGGACACTGTGAAAATTAAGTCCAACAAAGTTGAATTTCTATAATAAAGTATTCTTGTGTTGTTTTGTTGATTGAATAAAGTTGCTTGTTTGAAAATTGTAGTGTCTCTATATTGAATCACCATAGCCCCATAAAACTGTTAGTATAACCAAACAGCCAGATAGGCTACGGAGTCTCTTTGAAAGTCTGCATCTATGCATCTATCTATCTATCTATCTATCTATCTATCTATCTATCTGTGTGTGTGTGTGTGTGTGTGTCTGGGTCTGGATGATGCTGATTTTTTTTGTCTTTTCAGGAGATATTTTTGGGGGTTTCTATGGTCATTTTTTTCATTGTGTGAACCATAGAGAGTGTTTGGTCCGCGACGTTCATGATAGAGAATTGTGGTGAATCCTGTGGTAGGTCTATGTCCAACGATGGACGTTAAAAGACTGATGATGATGATGGTCATTTTAGATAGAGAATTGTGGCGAATCCTGTGGAAGGTCTATGTCCAACGATGGACGTTAAAAGACTGATGATGATGATGGTCATTTTAGACCAACAATATCCAAAACTTGTGCTAATATTTTGGTTTAGATAATTTTAGATAAAAGATCAACTTTTTGAGATGATCTTAGATCATTTTAGATAATTAGTTCTGATACATGGGCAGGCTATGGTGATTCAGTAAGATGATGCATCTATCTATTTATCTATCAGTCAGAAATGACATATTCTGCAAAATACATTTATTTATGCACGTATGATATTTGCATCACTATTGACATTTTTCTGTATATAAAGCCAGACTAAATTACGCAAACATATATTAATATTTATGACTGTTTCTTTTTTTTCTTGCCGAATAAATAAAATATTAAAAGTGGATCTGTTCTCAAAAATGAAAAAAAATGCTTTTTTATGAATCGATTCTTTCCAAAAATTTCTCCTTTGTTTTTTGCCCCTCACTCATATTTCACTCTTTTTGTCTCTGTTTCTTTCATGGCTTTTTTGCTATCAATTTCTTTTGATGAGCAGATAATCAAAGGCAAGACCCAGTCGTGAACCATCTTTGCATATTTTCCAACTTATCTTCCTTTGACAGCACACATTTTTTTCTTCCCATCTTAAATGGCCGTATTTATTTGCAAATGTATTTCCATTATGGTTTTTTTCCTAAAAGAATTTCCGATGGCTGAATTTATCTATTATTAATGGAAGAAGGTGGAGGTAGACCTTCCTTATCCTTCTTTTTTTGTCTTCAAGTAAGAAAGAAATGAATTGGTACAAAAGTTTTGATTCTGTAAAATAAATTCTGCTTTTTTTTTCATTGTCTTTCTTTAAACAAATTGATAATTGCTAGGCTGTTTTTTTTTTTTTTAATTTCCATTCTTCTATAGTTCAAATGAATTATAAGCATTCACATGATCAGTCACCCACTTTCTTCTTTACCAACCATCTAAGATTAATCATTCTTTTTTATGCTTTTATTTTTCAGCAATGAGGTTCTCCTTGGTTTTCACATGAAAAGAAAAGAATACCAACCCAAAGTTAAACACTAAGGAGTATCCATAATGTTACGGGGCTGTTTTACTGGAGGACTTGACCGTATCAAAAGTATAATGAAATCAAAGCAATAATCAGGGGTTATAGTGCAGAAAAATGCTACCCACTCTAAGAAAACTAGGTTTGGTCTGAAGATTATGGGTATTCCAGGACAATAAAAACCGATAGCTTAAATCTGAAAGTATACAAAGTTGGTTGAAAAAGAAAAAAAATGGACTGTCTAAAATTAGCCTGCAACACCCAAATCTCAACCCTTTTGAAAATCTTTGGAGAAAGCCAAAATCTTGAGTCTTGTTCTCAACGTACGACATATGACAGAAATCTTGAGTCATGGTTCCAACACATATCATAAAGACAGGAATCCTGAATACGTTTAAAACTTGATCAAATTACAAAGTAAGAGTGTGAGAAACTACCAGCTGACGGATGCAAGAAGCTTATAGATGGCTGAAAAAAGATTCAGAGGTAGTCATTGTTGCCAAAGGCTATGTAAAAAAAAATAAAGGAAGGTGCCAATATAATAGTCCATGTCAAATTTTTTATTTCTTCTTTGAAATCACGACATACAAGTTAAAATTTTGTTGACTATCACTTTTAGAGTTTTATTCATATTTGTCAAATTTTGTCGTCTATTACTATTAGAAATAGCCTCAACCCCTACTTACTAAGTACTCAAATAAACTAACACTGAACTATTACCTGGCTCCGCAATATCCATTGACAACTGATTTTCAAGAATGCTCACCTCCTTTGACCAGTACAACCAATAAAATACCCATAACTGCTGCTATTACTTCTAACAAAGGATCCAATCAAACCATCACAGATTCCTTCATATGCATAAAACAGTCTGAACTCACCACTATGGCTTCCCGTGAATTTTCACCTTTTCTTTCCATTTTTGCTTTCAAAGCAAAACATCTGATACTAAATTTGTTTTCTATGGAAACCTTTTCACCACTGGAAGGTACACACATGCTGCTGAAGATGGGAACCCCTCCTGAAACATAAATAGCATACTAGTTAATTCGTTCATAAATGTATTAGTTAACAAAAAAAAGTCTCCATATACTTTTACTGCAGATTGCTTTCATTCACTATTGTTTATGTATATACATATATAGTGTGGAAAGTTTCATAACTTTTAACACTGAACAGTAAAAAACTTTTTCGAATTTTTTTTATATCACTTCAGTCACTCATTTCCCAACATCTGTCAATGCAATTAATGTAATTTTCTTCAGTGTTTCACATATAAAAACATACGTATGAAAGTGATATGCTGATGAGTTGAATATAGAGAAATGAGGGTATAGTATTGTCATAGACAAAATTTATGTATTTAATCAAGAGATATATATATATATATATATATATATATATATATATATATATATATATATAGATAGATAGATAGATAGAGAGAGAGAGAGAGATTGATAGATAGTCTAGAAAGCTCTACAGCTTTGAATACTAAACATTAAAATTCTTTTTCGGAAATTCTTTTTTTTGAATACATACATTATATATATATATATATATATATATATATATATATATATATATATATATATATATATATATATATATATATATATATATATATATATATATATATATATATACATGCATATATATATATCTACATATCTATACACATATATTTATATGTAAATATATATATATATATATATATTTACGTATATATATATATATATATATATATATATATATATATATATATAGATAGATAGATAGATAGATAGATAGATAGATAGAATCACTGTAGTACAACAAATGTCTCACCCACCCAGCCAAATTGGCTACAGACCCTTTTCTCTTTGCTCGTCTTTGTGTCTGTTAGGGTGTGTTTCCAGGCACTCCTGGTCACATTTTGGGGGGCAATAACCTTCAAAATTTGTATGAGTGCAAAGTTTTTTTTGTCTTTTTTTCTCCAAAAATCATTTTTCAGTCTCTAAAGTCATTTTGAACTTTTAGATAATAAGTTTTAGTACATGCAAGATCTACGATGAACTATCTACCCATGCAAGGTACATATACATATATGATTATAAATTGAGTTATATAATATTGAAAATCTATTTGAAATGATTTCCCATTATTACATGGTGAATATATCATTTGGTCTAGACAACATTTATGCGAGGTACATATATTTATGATTATCAATTGTTATATCATATTGAAACTATTTGAAATGATCTCCTGTTATTACATGGTGGAGGTATCATTTGGCCTTGATGATGTAAATAGAATAAACAATAAAAGAAAATAGGGCTGCTGTAGGAATCAAACCTGTAACCGATAGGGTAGCTTCTTCAACATAGCGTTGCTCTTACCATTGAGTTAAACAGCTGCCAGTAATTGAAAGGCTCAAATAACTGTTATAGCTCGAAAAGAGTCCTTTGGTTTATATATTGTTTATTCTATTTACGATTTATGATTACAAATGACTGACTAAGTCAGTCTTTTCAACTTTTTAGTAAGTTTTTCTTGTTCATGAACAAGTGATGAGTCCATATATATACATATATATATTGATATATAGATAGATATACATTCACAAGTTTATACATATTAATTAAATTGCGTAAAGCCGCATGTAACCCTTGGGCTATTTCAAATATGTCTTGTTTAAATATTGATATATGACCATCTGTTAACTCCTCATATTCTGCGACAAACAATGACACTTACCTTATGTTACTCATCCCAGATAATAATGCAATTATTCTGGGCTGAATTTATTGTGTCAATGCATGTTTGTACTTTAAGCCGTATTATAAACCGCACCAGTGGGGCTAGAGGGCTGAAAATATAAACATTCACTTCTCATTATGTCTACAAAAAACTTTTTTTGTTTTGTTCATTTAAATCAACCTCAAAGTAGGTTTTTAGCGGGTGGGGGTTCATTTTGCAATATAGGTTTATACAAAATTGATCCTTTAGTTTCCAAGTCAGTCTGGCTGTATGAATGTAAGTACATATATGAAAAATTGTACCAACGGAGCTAGAAGGGTGAAAATTTAAACATATAATGTCTAAAAAATTCTTATTTCTCTTTTAAAATTTCCTCCTTACACAGGTCTTTAGTGAGGGGTTCAGTGAGAAGTGTGAGTTTACGCTACTTAATTGTGCCCATAGTTTTATGAAAATGCAGTCTTCTTTAGTGATCCCAGTCCAACAAAAGGCAAGAGAAGTAACTTACTCATTGAACACCCCTTTTTCCAATTTTTTGATTGATCACCCCCGACACATCATGCTACCAGAAGACATTGGACACATAATGGTTTCGTATTGAGTGCCTCACTAGACTGGTTTGTTTTTGATAGATTTTCAAAATTGTTCTGACAATTTATGAACTTCCTGTATTTATATACTTGTAAAATTCACCAGATTTGATCAAATAAGGTGTGAATTATAAAAAGAATGAATGAAAAAATAATCTTTTTTGATTCTGATGAATCAAGAAAATATTTACCTTTTTTTTTTCTCATAAAAAGGTGTAGGTGACCGAATGATTGAAGACATTGCAGATGGATTAGGCTAACTAAGTTTAAAGTCTGGCTGTGAGAGTTTGGGTTTTCTTGCACAAATGCCCTTTGGAAAAGCACGAATCCACTCCTCTCAACTGGGTCTAAATAACATGGCACTTTGAGTTTTGTAGCCCTGTAAGGCAGTCTATCTTGGGGGTTGGGCTAACACTTGGCCTTGTAAAAATCCATGATTATTAAAGAAATAATGATAGGGTGTTCATGAATCATTCAAGAAATGGTAACAGAATGATTGGAGATGGAATAATTGCCTTGTATATCATGTGACATCAGAAGCAGCATTGCTTTCTAGAAACCATCAACTAAAACCGTTGAAAAAAGTTTCATTCAGTTTTTAAGCTGGTCTGGCTGGTTGGTTATATATGTATGTATGTATCATGTATACAGGTAACACCAATGGAACTAGAAGGCTGAAAATGTAAACATTTACTCCTTATCATATCTGGGGAAAACATTTTTTTTTTCTCAAAGAATCAATAGGTTTTTTGAAAGATGCTCAATTTGCAATATAAGTTTATGCTGAATTGGTACCTATTTCGCGCTGACTTGTTTTTTGGAAAATTCAGACTTTTTAGTAATTACTGTCCCACAGAAGGTGAGAGAAGTAAACCCTACATTGATCATGGTGCCAAAAGATGTTTCTTTTGAGTCACTAACCAGACCTGTTTTTTCTCCTCATCATTTCATTTGATGTTGACTTCCCACTGGTTTTCCGAAATGTCATTTGCAATCCTTTCTCTTCCTCTATCAACCTCAGCATTTTGCTAAATATATAATTCGTTATTTGTTGCCATCTGTCCCCTAATGAGAAAGACAACAGTTGACAACTAACCCTTTTATAAAACCTTTTAAACAGATAAAATGTCACTTTGCAATGTAAAATTATTTATTCATGTAATTTTGGCTTCCTGCAGTCAAACATCCAATAATTGCAATTGATCCATGAAAAAATCAGACAAGTTGTTCATCAACTTTTTGATCTCATTCCAAAACAATAAATTTTTAATCTCATCTCCGAACAATGGCTACTTTATAAATAATGGTAGTAATATCAGAAAACGCTTTGGAATATTTGACACAAAGATGTTGAACAGTCTGCTTAAGGAGCAACTCTTCAAGATAAAGCATATTATGAAAGACTCTTGCATATCCTAAGTACTCACGACTAACTTTCCAACTTTTGTATGGACAATCAAATCTTTTCTTTTAATCTTTGATTTAGTCAACATAACATTTCAACCAATCCATTCTTCTGCAGTGAAATCCAGGAAAAGAAGATTACACAGGCATATTTTGATTAGTGCGGTTATTCTGTTCCAAATGTTCTAGAAAGCCAAAAACCATACTGTTCAAGGTTCCATTGTTTTTAATGCATTTTTCCTGCCCTTAGTTTGTTACTCTAATGTGCACAGCAATACATTATTTACACTACATCGAAACCAACACAAAAAACAAATATTAATCAAAACTAACACTAGTCAAAACTGAAACTAATCAAAACCAACACTATACAAAATCAACACTAATCAAAACCCACTCTAATCAAAACCCACACTAATGAAAACCAACACCAATCATAACCGACACTTATCATAACCAACACTAATCAAAACTAACACTAATCAAAACCAACACTAATCATAACCCACTCTAATCAAAACCAAAATTGATCAAAACTGACACTAATCAAAACCAACACCAATCATAACCAACACTAATCAAAACCCACTCTAATCAAAACCAATCATAACCCACACTAATCTAAACTAACACTAATCAAAACCAACACCAATCATAACCCACACTAATCAAAACTAACACTAATCAAAATCAACACTAATCAAAACCAACACCAATCAGAACCCACACTAATGAAAACCAACACCAATCATAACCGACACTTATCATAACCAACACTAATCAAAACCCATACTCATCAAAACCAACACCAATCGAATCTCACAGTAATCAAAACTAACACTTATCAAAACCAACGCTAATCAAAACCAACATTAATCTAACCCACTCTTATCAAAACCAACACAAATCAAAACCAACACAAATCAAAACTAACACTTATCAAAACTAACATTAATCTAACCCATTCTAATTAAAACTAACACTTATCAAAACCAACACAAATCAAAACTAACACTTATCAAAACTAACATTAATCTAACCCATTCTAATTAAAACTAACACTTATCAAAACCAACACTAATCAAAACCTACACCAATCAAAACTGAAACTAATCAAAACTCACACTAATCAAAAGCAACACTAATCAAGACCAACACAAATAAAAACCCACTCCAATCATAACCAACACTAATCAAAACCAATACTTATTAAAACCAATACTAATCAAAACCAACATTATTCATAACCCACTCTAATCAAAACCCACACTAATCAAAACCAACACCAACCATTAACCCAAAATAATCAAATTCCACATCAATAAAAACTCACTCCAATCAAAACTGACACCAATCAAAACCTACATTATTCAAAACCCAACAAATTAAAACCCAGACCCACAATAATCGAAACCCATACTATTCAAGGTATTGTTGTACATCAGTGGCATATGGTGTTTTGAATCTTGGGTGTGCTCTGTGCTACAGATGCTCAATTACATAAAAAATATTTCAGTATCTCCTGAGCAACGGTCAGTAAAAACCTTTTTGGTACAATATAGGGAAGGTGGTCCTGATTATAAGTTATACAGGTCAATACCCTTGCTCATTTGGTGTTATAAATTGGGAACAAATAAAAAGAAATAAGAGAATTAATGAAAGAACGACAAAATTTTGATTGAACACTATTATCTGCTGATGATAGTGTCTTATCGAAATTCTGTTTTTCCAATTGATTCTTTAATATCCGCCATTGGGATTGCCTTCCCTACATAGTACCAAAAAGACTTTGCTTTTAACAGACTGGACAACCTTTCATTGCTTTTAACAAATGGGACAACCTTCTTTACATTGTACCAAAAGGATTTAACTATCGGTTGCTTTTTATAGACACTAAAATATTTTCGCATTTTCGTGCATCTGTAGCACACAGCACACCCAAGATACAAAGCACCATTTGCCATTGAAGCACTTAGGAATGCTTTGCGATGATAATTTGAGGTACATCAGTAAAACGCAAGTTTTTGCATCTGAGAATGGTAAGTACAGCATTTGAGATGGAACCTCAAACCTCATCAGTAAAATGTTTTAACCACAAAGTTAAATCTGGCCATAAACATACCGTGGGGGTCGATACAGCTAATTGCAGTCATTGAGGTTTTGTTTACCACCCAAGTGTTTCGGTACAAAAACAATTGCTGAGATTTTTTTTCATTCTTTTCACACCTTTTCATTTGCGTCATCAGCTGGAAACTTTTATCTTTCTTCCAATCAATCAGCAACAATTGAATTCTGCAAAATCTTTGTTTTTCACCCGATAAGTTGAAAATTTTTGACTCTGAGTTTTCTTTTTCTTTTAGAAATCATGAAATATTTTCCCAATATTCAAGTTTCACATTCTCACACACACAAATGCACACACACACACACATACACACACACACACACACACACAACAACAACAACAACAAAAAGAAAAGTGTGGAAAAATTTTTCCAACATTCTTTGTTTGACACGTACACAAAGCAAAAAAAGCTCAGAAATTAGCTGAATCATTCAAGTTCTTCTTTTTTCTTTCAAAGTCTATTTATCTTGATATAACATTTCTGTTTCTCTAGTAGATGAGGAATAACAGCTTTATAATTAAAGCAGACAGTTTTAAAAAGTGTGATATTGAAAAACATCTTAATTTCAGACAGTCTTCCCCTAACAACCAATGAATACAGGAACATGGAGTCGGTGATTCTGAATAAGGCAATATTTTGAATTCAAATATTGTTGTCAATTAGTTATCTGTTTACCTATCTATCTATGTCTTCACATGTATATACATGCATTTATGAATATATCTATTTTATGTGATTGGGTCAGCAAACGTAACCAATAATCTAGTCATTATATATGTAGTATATATAATAACTATAGAGACATTATGTTGAGAAACAGAATTCGTCTGGCACTAGAATTAACTGAGTAGCAAATCAAACAATCGACCATGTAAAGGAATGAACAAATGTCGTCAGCTGTTTGCTTTCCCAGTTAATTCCAGTACCGGAAGAAATATGTTCCCTTGTATAATGTCTCTACAATTATCACATTCTATCAGACATTAATGGCTGAGTCAAATGATGTATATATATATATATATATATATATATATATATATATATATATATACATAATACATATGGTACAGATCAGGTTAGCAGTATAGCATGATATGATAATATATTAATGATATAACGCAATGTCTGATATGTGATGGATTTATTTCATAGAGTGCTAGATACATTCAACTTTTTACTATAAAATATATATATATATATATATATATATATATATATATATATATATGTATATATATATATATATATATATATATATATAACCAAGTGTATGACAAGCTGTTCAACTTGCTACTCATTTAATGACCTATATATAAAGAAATAATGTATGACATAAGCTATACATCAAAATCATAGCTGAAAAGGTGGTGTTGTTGGCTTAACACTGCTGGGGTGCCATGTTAATATAGCAGTTTTGTTTTGAAAATCCCCAAAATGATTACATTGTAAACAACTGATGATCCCAGCAGGAAACAATTCATACATTGTACCATAATAACAAAGTGTATTCAAAAAAAAAAAAAAACCTGAAGAAAATTTCAAAAATTACCTCAACAAATATTAGGAAATGAGTGACTGATGTGACACAAAAGATTTTGAAAAATTCTTTCATATTTAGTGTTTAAAACTGTAAAGCTTTCTTGACTATATGCATCTGTGAAAAAGTTAACAATATAGAAAAGGATAAAGACTTGAGATTAATTAGTCTAGCTCAATTTTTTTTTAATTGAAGAGTGTTAAAACTGTTTCACTCTTTATTAAAAAAAACAAAAACATTTGAGATGTACTAAGTGATGTCAAGTCAACTTTTCTACAACATTCTGACGGATCTACATCCTTTCTCCTTACGTATATATGTGTGTGTGAGCTTTTGATCAGAAAGTTACCTGGTACTTTCATCTTCAGTAAGATTTTCCTAACATACTGATAATCGCTAAGATATTTCATATTATCATGAATAGACAGATTCTCCGATCCAAATATGTTCATTGAATTTTACTTTAAATTTTCTATCAGAACTACTTTTTACTCGAGCCTTACCAGCCAGAAATTCAAGCTGTTCATCTAAAAATTATCTTTAAAAATAGAGTGAAAGTAAGAGAGAGAGAGGCAGACAGAAAGAGAGAGAGAGAGAGGGAGAGAGGAGGGGAGGGATATTTATCTCTTTTTGAGATAGGGTAAAATGAAGGGAGGAGAGAGAGAGAGAGAGAGAAAGAGAGGATGTTTATTTTCCCTTCTCATTTGAATTTCTAGCTGGAATGGCCTAGTGGCTAGAATGGCTGGAGTGGAAAGTAGTGCCCATTCTTTATATTTAATTTCATCCATATACCTCATTTCATTTCAAAATGTGGTCATTTCTCCTGTTGTACAAGCCATTTTAGATGCTTACTTAACTCATCTGGCTAAGGGCCTAATGGAGTGAAATGGTCAAATAGGAAGATTATGTTGCATCAAACTTTCAAGTGGGTCTGACATGTCAGATTTGAAATTGAATTTATCAATTTTAGTAAAAGCCGTATTTCGGATTTTTGTATTGTAGTTAACCAAAATATTTTAAAAAGGATAGTAACCTGGGAGAGAAATCTGACTGAAAGAAGCTTGATCACTGGACATCACTTACAAAGTTTTCTAGGGATCAAGCAGAATTTATTAGGACAGGTCTTGTAAATCACTCAAAAGAAACTGCCTTACAACCAATATCTTTTGTTGGGGGTGATCAATTGAAAAAATTGCAAAGGGCGGTAATCAATGAATAAGTTAATTCTCTAGCCTTTCATCACACTGAACTTAATAAAAAAAAAGTGGACACAAACTTGGGATCAATTTACCATAAACTTACATTGCAAACTGAACTACCACTAAAAAAAAGTAAAGGGGATGGAGAAAACAAAACAAAATGAAGAGCAAATGTTCAAATTATCAGTTCAAATTATCAGTTCTCTAGCTTCATTGGTGTGGCCTGTACACATAATAAATATTCACATATATTCATAGCCAGCCAGACCAACTTGAAAACTGAAAGAAACCTATGTTGACAATTTTGGTGACAGTTTAACCACTTGAGAAAAGTCAACATATCAATTGTCGCAAGAAAGTTCTCTAAATAAACTTGATGCATAAAATCTTTTCTGAAGATGTATGATGGTACAACGGTAATCAAAAGGAAGAACAGAATAAACGAGATGTATTTCAACTCCTGCTTGTTCCACTCTTGAGAAAGGCATAAATCCACTCTTTCTGCATCCTTTCTCATTGCTTGATATAATAACAAAAATGTCTCATCTCTAGTATATCATGATGTTTCTTTAGAATTGGTGAGCAAGTACTTGAACAAACCATTCCCCCATGACAAACTTACATGACTTGGCATTAGCAGTTGAAAGCTGTTACCCCCATAGTCTGTGGTGTACTGCCAAAAAAAATTGTGAGGGAACGCAGGGCTGACAGCTCTAGCAAGTGTAGTAGGCCCCTACAGCTGGGTGGTTCAAGGCAGCATTTCAATGGGTATCTTGCTTCAATGTATATAGTGAAGTTTAGTTGATTTAAGAGTACAAATAGATAGACAGAGTAAGGATTTTAGAAATACATATATGTATGTATATATATATATATATATAGATAGATAGAGAGAGAGAGAGAGAGAGAGATAGATATTTGAGGAATGCCATGCCCAGGCATTCCCTACATCACTTCCCATAGACAATTGGGACCAGTTAACATATATTCTTGAATTTTTTTTTCTTAAAAAATGGCCAAAAATCAATAAATCATCATCATCATCATCATCATCATCATCATCATCATCATCATCATCATCATCATCATCATCATCATCATCATCATCATCATCATCATCATCATCATCATCATCATCATCATCATCATCATCATCATCATCATCATCATCATCATCATCATCATCATCATCATCATCATCATCATCATCATCATCATCATCATCATCATCATCATCATCATCATCATCATCATCATCATCATCATCATCATCATTCTTTTAGCTTCCATCGTTGGACACGGACCCTCCCCAAGATACACCAGACCTATCTATCATGGGCATTGCAGAGCCAGTACTTTCTGAATTTATCTAGCTTGTCATCATACTTTCTGTAGGCCACAATTTCACATATGATGTCTGGGGATCCATGTTGTGAGTCGTGATGTCCAGCAGTTGTCTGATATTCTAGCAACATGTCCAGCTAATCGCCATTTGAGTTTTCTGACAGTTTCTATGATATATCAAACTCCTGTCTATATCTCTAATATACTGTGCTGTCTTGTGATCTTTCCATGTGAGGTTGAGCATGATTGTCTCATGTGCAGGATGCATGGCTATAGCTTGACAAAAAAATGGCCTATACTTTTGTCTGTATGAATACAGCTTTGATAGACACAATGCAAATTTGTGAGTGATGATACCCGTTGTTTTAATTCAATCCATCACTAAGGTTTTATATGAAATGTTATGTAAGTTGTATTTGCTGCATATTGTGTAATATCCTTTTCATATCATTAAAATAAAATACATTCATCATAACCAATGAAAACAATGATCGATATGTTGAAGGAGAAAGAAATTTATATTTTGGTGACTGTTGACTAAATGCCGTAAACAGTGGCTCCATAAAGGGATATCTCTATAAAATTATATTCATCCGCTGATCTTGTGAAATTTAATACTTAATTCTAAACTCATCCTACACTTATGATCAACTTATATTAAAAAAAACATCCCGTATTTCTTTTTTATTTTGCTGTCCACAGATTTTTGTCCAACTGCTATTCTTTAGCTTTCTGCAGATCAAACAGAAGATATCATTTTGTATTTACCTGCATAAAGCTCTGCTCATAAAAGCTAATGTATTCATGCGCTTCTAAGGAGAGAAATCAGGTTTACACAGCAATCAGAAACAAGTAGGGACACACATACATACGTGTATGCATATATGTATACAGGTTCTAATTTTTGGCTTTCGGCATTTTCTTACAAATATTTGTATAATAAATTTCTAAAAATTTGTCTTGAAGGGGTGTTATCAAGATACCATCTTGCTTTAAGGTTGAGAAGACTATGAGGGTCCCTCAGTCGTGATAGTTATGAAGAACGAGATGGTTATTTACAGATAATATTCCAGATCCTTGAGAATCAAAAGAAAAGATGGGTAACGGGGAATTAATATTTTGAATTGCAAATAAGTTGATGTCGCGTATCAGATTATCCTCTATCTGGTAACAGGATTGTTATGTACTGATTTGTTATGAAAATCCGAGTTCTCCAGGGAGAAAGAGACAATACCTTCTTGTTTCTTTCCTTATTATTTCAATTCAGAGAGTTCGTCCACAAAAGCGGATCCTGCAATTTCTGAAAATCTATCCATCTCTGATTCCCTATCTCTGCAAGTTACCGTTTCTTCTGATTGAATTTTGTGGTTCGTATCTGCCTGGTCCATGCTTATTGTCAGAGGGCACAAATAAATATGGAACATCTTATAAAAATTTATAGAAAGACATCTTGGCCTCTGCATCTCTTCAATGTGTTCCTTCATAAGGTTGGAATAGAGATTATCTAGAAAGCACACAGAGAGCACATACCTCTGCCAACACCATTGTCACTAAAAACTGGATGGAAATCTATTCAGGAATACTTATGATGCAGGGGAGGTAATTGTTAGAAATTCTGAGATCTCCCCCAAATTTTCCGTCATTGCCCCTTGACAAAAATTCAATTTCTTTTATGTTGAAATTCATTGAGAACCTTTGAAAATACTTAATGGACAAACATAAGTAAATACATGTACATAAAAAAAAAATGAGAAGGTATCTATTAATAGAAAAAAAGGCCTGGGTCCACCCCAAAATTAAACTAATTCTCTCTTACCCCATTCCCACGCCTCCATAAAATTTAATTGAGATCTTTTGGAGATATTGTGGAGTGTGGTCATATGTCTACAATGCAGGAGAGGAACACTTCATCGATAGCCCTTTACCCAACTTTCTATACTCAATCTTGCAAACCAAATTTTTAGATTCACACTGTTTTATTTCATTCAAAAATTTTACCAATTTATAAAGATTTGTGTATTTAGATTTATATATATATATATATATATATATATATATATATATATATATATATTGAGGAATGAATGTATGTGATCTGACAGAATGATTATAAATTGCGTTATTATATAAAATATTATTTGAAATGATCTCCCATCATAACACGGTTAATGTATCACTCACCAAAGGTGATATGAATAGAATAAACAATTAAAGAAAATGGGGCTGCTGCAAGAATTAAAACTAACACTGATAAGGTAGCTGCTTTAACATAGCATTGCTCTTACCATTGAGCTGATTGTGGCTTTAAAAGAAAGGGAATAGACCAAGAATAAATGAGATAAGAATTTAGTGTGAAATCAGGTATTTCATCCTTTGCATTACTGATGGCAATACAATAACATGAAGATATGGTCACATTCAGATTGCAAAGCCTCCGAATACTTTGATTTTAAAACAGAATTACATAGATACAATACATTACAACCAACAGTCAATTCAAAAAACAATACATACATACAAAGAAAAATAAAAGAAGTCTCACGCACCATCAACCAAAAAGATTAAATGAAAACAACACACCTACTTCCATCCTGCCCCACATATACCAAGACCTATCCATTAAATGCTAGACACCACCTCTCTATCCTATAATAAAAATAACAAAACCCACTTTCCCTGAGAAATGACCATTGTACCCCCATTGCTTTTCCTAACTAAGACAAGCCAAATACCCACAGAGACAGGAAACAAACATCCCCTGACCTAGCCTCTCACAGACCTATCTCATTTCAAAACAAGATACAAACATTTCCCCTCCTGCTACTACAAAACAACCAAATATTCTCATCAGTCTTTTAATAGCTGGCTCAGCCTGGTCATCATTGGACACAGACTTTCCACAGGATTTGCCATACCTCTCTATCATATGTGTCGCGGAACCAATACTTTCTGAATTTGTCTAGTTTGTCTCTCCATCTTGTATTCTGCCGGCCTCGGTTGCACATGTGATCTCTAGGGATCCATGTTGTGAGTCATGATGTTAATCGGTTGTCTGCCATTCATGCAACATTGCCATTTGAGTTTTCTAGTGGTTTCTATGATAACTCAGTCTCCTGTTTTTTTCTGTGATATAGTGTACTATCTTGTGATCTCTCCATGTGAGGTTGAGCATGATTCTTTCATATGCATGTTGCATGCTTCTCAGTTTCCTGGCCTGTCTCTTGTTTAGGCTCTATGTTTCAGCTCCATAGGTGACTATTGAGAGGATGTATTGGTTGTATAGCCTCTTTTTTAGGACTAATGGGATTTACTTGTTCTAAGGTTGAGCTTACTCAGCCAAAGTGATTCTTCACTTGGTTTCTCCTTCTTTTGAGGATTTCGTGGATATTGTCTGAGGTACATGAACTGGACTACTTTCACCAGTTTTGCATTTCTGGTTTTGATTGTTCTGTGTTCTTTTCTAACATGATTGTTGCACATGACTTTTGTTTTGCCATTGACCTACTCAAAAAAACTAGTAAGATCCTCATGAGGAAACTAGCTATTCTATTCAACTTATACCTTAGACAAAGTAAAATTCCGGAAGATTGGAGCACTGCAATCATAATGCTGCGATATAAAAAAGGAAACCCAAAATATCTCATTCATTACAGACTACTAAGTTTACTCAAATGCATCTACTAATTCCTCATCAAAGTGATCACCAACCGGAATACCAAAATGCTAAATGAAAACCAACCACAAGAAGCTACTCGATCATTGATTAATGAAATGAAAGAGAAAGCAGCAGAATATAAAATACCATTCACAGTAGCATTTATGCACTTCAAGAAGGCCTTCAACTTTGAGTGATAATTCCCAAGGTCATTGAGGCTATCACTCTATAAGGTGTATATCCTGCATACATCAAAGTACTTCAACATAAATACAGTCACAGTAGCTCCTTTATCAGCTCCTTTATACATAAAGACACAGAGCCCTTTCAGCTTTAAAAAGGGGTGAGACAAGGTGATACCAGCTCACACAAACTCTTCACAGCCTCGATGTGATCTTCTGAAACCTTGATTGGGAAAATAAAGGAATCAGAATAGATGGTGAATACTTAAGTAACTTCAGATCTGCAGATAACATTGTCCTTTTTGTAAAGAGCCCACACAACCTTTGTAATTTCACTTATACACAAATGATTCGACACAAAGACATCTCTTCTTTTGCCAATGAAGATAACAAATTTAGAAAAGCAATAACCTCACATCAGCTGCCCCAGCTCTCCACCAAACCTTGTTATTCACAAAAGTTTATCATTTATCCAATTTGATGTTTGACAACGAAAGCCAACAGACTCTCAAAACATATAACAGGAATGAATACATTCCAGTTTCCAAATTTTTCTCAATATTTTGTTTTCAATATTATTTATTAAATTCATCATTTTGTCAGATAAATCTCATCCTTTACCTCAACATATATATGAAATGAGTAAAGATTTTTTCGATCTTTCATTGCAGATTATACATTCTGTTTCACTTTAAAAAGATTTTCAAATGAGCGTTCATCTGAAATTCTTTTTCAAGTCAAACAGAATGTACAAACTGTAATGAACCATTGAAAGAAGCTTTACTCATTTTATAACTGCACTACTGATAATATTGAACACTTTTTCTTAACAAAGATCTACTTAATACAAAAATACTTATATGTATTCAGACAACACTCTTTATTCTAAACAAGTTTCATTGGACAGTTTAGACATTTTTCATCTGTTTATTTCTCAAGTGAGTTTTTTGAGTTTTCTGATGTTTTTTGTTGTTGGTTCTAATGAGCTTGAGAATTTTCTAAGATTCATGTTGTATTATCTAGTATTAATTTTTTCCAAGTACATTCAACTATCACTGGTCTTTTTCCAAGTGGTTTCAATGGCTGAACTGTGTTTGTCTCAATTGTTGATTCTTTAATGGTATTTCTCATCTCCTGCTAGTTATGTCACTTCAGTGTCTTTCAAGTTGTGTCTGCTTGATTTGTGAATGAAAATTTCATTTTAAAATTAATTATTGATACATGGAATCATATAATTGTTTCAAGGGCGTATTTGGATGCTGGCACCTATTCCATATGAGGTTTTGTTCATTTGAGGTCGTTCAGTTTTAATCAGACTGGCTTCAAATATTTTGAGTCTTAATGAAAATTAGAGTCAGATTTTGCTTCTGTCCAACCAGGCGTTTGAAAGTGGTCAGACAAAATGGGTTCCTTGTTTTGTTGAAGAAGAAATCTTATCCCTGGTTCAACTTACTTTTCTCTCCAATCAATATTTCAAATAATAGAGAACTCAATAACCAAAACGCAAGATATCTGAGTGTACTCTGACGGTCATACCACTAAGATGGTGATCACCGGTCCACGAAGAATCAAGTATATCATCCCATGAGTGCAGTGTCTGGTTTAAAAGGTAAACAAAATAGGATTCATTTCTCCTTACAATATTTTCCCAAAACTATGTGTCCCATTTCATCTTCCTCATCAGTAAATCCTGTGAATGGTATTTACAAACTTTAGCAGAGTAGGTTGGCCATAGTTGGGTTTTATAAGTGGGAGTGAATTCATCATAGGTTTTTTGTATGTTGCTGTATCACATGCATGATGTCCTTGGTTTTTGGTCTGGTTATTGTCACTCGTCATTGTTGAACCATAAGAAAATGAAGTCAAAACTCAATAATTGGCATTTGACAAAAGAAAGAAAGAAAGAAGTTCAAATGTTGATCCACCATTAACCATGAAAGTAAGAAAGGAAAAAAGAGATGGTCTACTCAGCCTAATAGTTGATATGCCACTGACCTCAAAAACAAGTAAGGAAAAAGAAAAAAATGTGTTGTTCTCAATCCCAAGATTTGTGGTCATAAATTATATATGTTGATCAGATGAATAGCTAAAAATCACAAATATACAACCTTTTTTAAATTCTTCGGTTTTCATATTGTTTAATGGTTCTGTAATTATATTAACTGTTTTAATAACATCCTTAGTAGCATGTTATTTTTCAACAAAAAGAAGAACAAATAATATGTATATAAATATATACTTGTTATTCTAAAAAAATAATATATTTCATAACAGAAATTCAAAGTTTATAAAAAATCTTGAGAACTTGAAGTCATGACATTGTTGTTTCTGTTTCCCTTTCATTCTCTTGCCCCTCTGCCTTAAATTGAAAAATCTCAAATTCCAATGTCCGAAATTCCAAACTTTGACAAATTAACGATTATAAAGTCAAATCTTGGAGTTGTCCAATACTGCGACTACCAGAATGAAAACAAACGATCAGAAAGAGAGTTTGGTTTAAAGGTGCTATTTAAGGTTCTGTTCCTAGATGAAGTCTTGGTGACTTAATTGATATAGAAGGCTTGGCAAAGGAATGTAGGTTTGAATCTCATCTTAGGCTTATTCTGCATTTTCTGACCAACAGTATTTGCTCACTGCTGGTCAGTAATTGGTCAGTGCAAAAAGTTGTGATAAAAAGCAACTAATGAAATTGAGATGAAAGTAAAAAGTGGTCATAAAAATTTTGAAAATAATAATGATTTCTTTTTTTTTCCAATTTATACAATCTATGAAATATCAGAAATTGAGTTTATTTATTCATGGAAATGTATATCATGAGCAATTTGCAATTTGTACAATTCATAAAAAAGGCCTGAATTTTGTATGTTTATTTCTGAGTAATAATTATTCAAGAGTGATAGGTTTAGCATGGTGGCACTGGGCCCACCCAGTGACAATTACAAATCTGCACTGCTGTTATCGACATCTTTATTAAATAAAATTCATTTCTTTGCATATGTTAGGTATCACCATCCTGCAGAAGTCATCAAGGTGGCCCTGGCGCCATGTAAAATAGTTTAGCAAGCCACAGTAATGAGCTTTCAAATGAAAATGCAAAATTCTATGCCTTTTTTTTGCTCAATCATCAACAAATTGTTGAGTGCGGGTACACTCTTTTTTCTTTGCTGCCAATATCCAAGATTTCAGCTGATTGAATTACCAACCAACCCTCGAATAGCCCCTATCCACCCGTTGAAACATTGATCTGGTTCAGGTTCTGCCCCTTATGCTTCTAAGGCCTCTATGTTAAGCGTTTCCTTCTCCATGCTTTGAACATTTTGGGCCATTGATTAAACGCTTTGGCTCAGATTTTATTCTGATGTGACGTCAATTGACTACGTCGTCTCATTCAACTGGTTCCATTGCAAGGGATGAACAGGGCTTCTTGCATCACACTAGGGTCTGGAGAGCCAAGAAGGCCCTGGAAGGCCAAAGAATGGTCCTTGACAATTTCTTGGTTAGTGCCATCTATCTAGACTTCTAAGCCAATTAGATGTCCATTAATGAAAATAGAGTGACTTTATTGTTTATCAGTGGGTGAATACAAGATGTGTGCTGAGAAAGTTATGGTTGATGAAAGCAGGATGGCTAAAAGACAAGGGTGTTTATGCAGTGTATATGGGCAGGGAAGAGACAGCTTTGCACTGACTTATGAAATTCTGCTCAAATTTGCATGGGCAACAAGTGTATGATCATTATGAATCATCGATGCTCAAATCTAGTGCTGGTATTTTTTTTGATAATTTCTGATAGAAGATCCATTTTTTTTAGATAATTCTAAATGAAAGATCCATTTTTTTAGATAATTTCAGATAAAATATGATATTTTCAATTGTTTTAGATAAATGATTCATTTTTTTGATAATTTTAGATGAGAGATCTATTTTTCAGATAATTTTTGATAAAAGATGTTTTTTTTTAATAATCTCATAAGAAAGATCCATTCATTTGATAACTTTAGATAAAAGATCTATTTTCAAAGATAATTTCAGATTGTAGATCTATTTCTTTTTAGGTAATTATTGATAAAAGATCTATTTTCTTTCTTGAGATAAAATCAATATTTTTAGATAATCATAGATACAAGATTTATTTTTTTTGATAAGATTAGATAATTCTTCCAGATAATTAGTTATGGTACATGTGCGGGCTAAGGTGAATCATTTATGCAAGGATACATGTATATTCTTGCAAACATCATCTTTTCAATGTCTGCTGTTTGGCATAGAACTTACCAAACACCCAGCAGTTCTCTCGCATCCAATTCAATCTTGACCTATCTAAATCATCACTCCAACTTATTTTTTGCCCGCTGCAAAAGAACGATTTGGTAAAATGAGGGATCAATTTAGTATAAACTTCTTCAATTAAATCCCCCTACTAATTGGGGGAGAATATATGGAAACCAAAGGAATACGTTTTTTGTCGGCATAATAAGGAGTTAATGTTTGAACTTTTGTCGCTTTTGCTACATTGGTGCGGTCTCCACACATGATGCATTAATACACACATAACCAGCAAGCCAGACTGACTTGAAAACCGAAGAAACCTGTTTTCACAGTTTTGGTGACAGCTCTTGTTTACAGTTTTTAATAGCCCTATTCTGTCTATAACACTTACGGTCATTCCTGACCACCGACAATTCCTTTCTCTCTGATTCTCACGGCACTTCTATGATAAAATCATTTAAAAACATTTCTATAGTAATATTGATTGAAATGCTTTCTATAGCAAAACATTAGCAATGCATTTACATAATACATAACATATAACATAATTCTTTTCTGTCAGTAATACTTGCTTTAATATCCTGATCACTAAAAAACCCTCCTTTCTTTATTTCCAGTTGATCGCTTTAGTAAAACCATTTGCAAAGTATTTCTATGAAAAAAATTACTTCAATTCATTTACATTACGTCTAATAGAAACACTTGCCTCAATTTCTGACCAATGACAACCATAATTATTGCTTAATTTTTTCCCCTTCCCAAAAAATTCTGTGTGTCATTAAATAAGTGAGCATTTGATTGAATGGAAGATTTGAGGTATTTGTTTAATTAAACCTGCATAGGGTATCTTTTGTTTTACATCATCATCAGCCTTTTAGCATCTGTTATTAGACATAGACCCTCCCTAAGATTTGCCAGACCTCTCTATCATGTGCATTGTGGAGTCAGTATTTTCGGAAATTGTTTCGCCATTTCATATTCTGCCAGCCTCAGTTACACATTTGATATCTGGGGATCCATGTTATGAATTGTGATGTCCAGTGTTTGTCTGCCATTCTTGCAACATGACCTGCCAATTGTCATTTGAGTTTCCTAATGGATTCTATGATGTCTTGGACCCCTGTTTTTTCTCTAATATAATTCCATTTAAGTTCAAAAGAAAGCTTTGTCTAGTACTAAATACTAAATAGTATCACATTTCTAATATTGAAGCTTTTCTTCAATAGCTTAAACAAATGAAACAAACAAACATGATAAGAAATAGTATATTGAGTTTTATTTATTTTTCAAAAATTTTAATCAGAAAACAACTTCAAGTAGCATTCTAAGGGAAATAATGAATCACCGTCACCCATGTATGCTGTGTTGGGGGTGGCCAATCAAAAAGATAGAAAAAAGGAGTGATCAATGAATAAGTTATTTCTCTTACTTTTTGTTGGGTTGTGATCACTAAAAAAAACCTGAATTTTTAAAAAATAACAAGCAGGCACAAACCAGTGACCAACTTAGCATAAATTTATAGTGCAAAGTTGAACCCCCACAATAAACCTATTTTGGAGGGTAATTTTAAAAAAACAAACAAAAAGCATTTTCCCTACTCATAAGGGTGAGTGTATGTGAAAAATTTCAAGTTTCTACAATGAATGGTAAGAGCTCAATGAAATGTGGATTGATAGACATATATATATATATATATATATGTCAGAACACATGTCAGAACAGTGTTTAAACAGGTCTGTTGTGAGTAGCAGTGATTAACAATAATTTTGACTATGAAATGAAGGGCTGGATTGCAATGGAAGCAATATTCAACCTGCTGAGCGTAGAACAGCAGGAGATTTTCCCTTAGAACCAAATTCAAGTTCTATAAAATGAACGTGATATCCACAATGCTCTATGGCTATGAAACCTAGTAACTTAAGATCACCTTGGAGAAGAAATCTGATGCCTTTGAAACTAAATGCTCACGTAAATTCCTTGGCATGACTATATGAATTCAAATTTGTTATGGACAGATCACAACAGCTGCTTGTGTCAAACACCATTTGAAGATGACACCTTTGCTGTTTAGGGTATATCTTGAGACTCCCCACAACAAGACCTGCAGATCAAGCTGTTAAATGGATGCAAACTGGCCAGAAAAAGAGGAAGGGTCTCAAGATAAGCTGGTGGTATTCAGTGGAGAGGGTATACTGATTGGCCATCAGGAAGTGGAATATCTCCAGCAGACTGGCTGAGGTTTATTCATGGTGGAGTGGCTTGATCATCTTATGTGTTGTACAATGTAGGAGCAACTGCAGCCTTACAGCGTCCATCATTGAACAAAACCTTCCCCAAAGATCAACCACACCTCTCTATCTTCAGTATTGCAAAGGCAATACTTTCTGAACTTGTTTACTTTGTCATGCCATCTTATATTCTGCCGGTCATGGTTTTGCATATGATCTCTAGAGATCCCCATTGAGAGTTGTGATGCTTTTCGGTTGTTTTCCATTCTTACAATATGGCCAGCCCATTGCCATTTGAGTTTCCTAATGATTTCCATGCTTTTTTTTCTTGTGCTGTCTTCTTATCTCTCCATGCAATGTTGAGCATGATTCTTTTCTGTGTTTGGAGCATGTTCTCTACTTGAGGGTCAATTTTTTGGTTTTCAGCTCCATACGTAATTATTTGGAGGATGCATTGGTTGCTTACTCATTTTTTTTTTTAAGACTGGTGAAATTTCTTTGTTTTTGAAGGTTGAGATGGCTCTACCGAAAGCTTGCCAACCTAGGGTGATTCTTTGCCTAATTTCTTTTGCTCTTGAGGATTACATGGAGATTCACTTGCTTAGTGGTCTACTTTCTCGACTTCTGCATTCTCGATTTTTATTGTTGTATCTTTGTCCTCAACATGTTTGTAGTAATATCATGGGAAAAACCTATTTAACATATTTATCCTGCTGCACTTTGCTGTCTTTGTTGGGTTTACTTTTTAATTTGCTATTTGGAAACGCCCCTAGCCCCATCACACACAAACGAGCACTTAATGGAGAGGGACCTCAAAAGCTTTGTAATGGTAGTTCACCTACAGCATTTTGACGAATCTCACTAAATGTTGGAGGGAGCTCAGACCTCTTGGGGAGCCCCTATTCCCAACCCCACGTTTGGTAATTGAGTAAACTAGCCAGTGAACAGTCTCTCTAAGTACTAATAGGTTCATCATGTTTACCAAACAAAAATGCCCGGCACCGGTCGTTGTGATGTGCTGTATTGATATATATGCTGTATATTAAGTATATCTCTTTTGTTATATGCTCTGCAAATCATTATGGACACTAATATAATGACTGATTGGCAACTATTGGGTTCACACTCTTTTGGGAGGAGAAGGAAAATTGACATAAAAAATTTCATGAAATGTTTCTTGTGGTTAATAGGTATAATGGTTGATGTCTAGCTAAATACTTTTTTAAGAGGAAGAACACACCTCTTTCTCTATCTATCCAGTTACCTACCTACCTACATATAAACGCACATATGCACATACATACACATACAAACATACACACATACACACACTCACTCTCACACGCATTTGCTCTCTCAAACACACACATTCACTGACATTTATCTGCTGCTGAATTTTAGATTTTTTTTCTAAAGGAAGGAGACTGTGTTGAAAAATAAGAATCTGTTGGGTAAAATAAATTCTCTTTCATCATTAGGCTTATTGACAAACTGAAAGAAATAGAAAACAGATTTTATCAGTTGTTGATAATATTTAATCACAATGCTCAAAATTTAACACAGTAAATAGAACTATTAATGTATAAAAATGAGAATTACAAAGATATATACCCACTGAATATTTCATGCCTAACTCAATCATCAGTAACTGCCAATGCTTCTGATGAATGCATTAGGCACGAAATATTAACATTCATTTGGTATAGATCCTTGTAATTATGTATATATATATATATATATATATATATATATATAACTTGGTTCCATGGACAAAGATTTCGGAAGGATTTTCCTTAGATGGTTGAACAATGCATGCAAAATAATCTTCTTGTCTACACAATGGAGTTTTCAGATGGAGTATGAAGGGTGACATGGATAGGTGCAGGACTGCTTGGTCGTGGATTTGACAGGAGTGGACTTTTCTTGGCAGATGTTGGCTCGCTATGCAGGTCTGCCACCCCTTGAGGAATATTTTGACAGTAAGGCTGACCTGTGGTCAAACCGCTGGATGCAAACATTTGGTAGTTCACAGATGCCAAAGTTGGCTATCGGGTTCTACCATCCCTCTGAAAGAGAATCAAAATGATATGACTGTCACAACTTGAGCACAGATTCGCGCGAGGGTGCAGATGTTTTCACATGTTAAGCACAGATCCTAGACACTCCAACAAAAAGATATATATATATATATATCTATATATATATATGTATTTATGGAAGATTTGTTGTGGCTCATGAAAATACAAAGCTCAATCTTAATGAAAATTCAAGTCATAATTTCAAAATGACCTCTGTTATCACAGTATTAGAAACAATATAATATCAGTTCGCCCAATTGATAAGTACAATGAAGTATAAATCAAATTATTTTTGGTAATATATTTCATATCTTTATATACATATGTTGATATTTTGACAATTGGAAGGTGGAGAGAAATTTAAGAAATCTTTATTATCATGTCGGCATGTTTTGATGCATTTTGATGGTTGCTAATCTCTTTTTTCAAAGAACCTGAAGCAGTTGCAGAGGAAACTGTTAAAAACCGTTCTTCTGAATAAGATGGTTGGTAATCATCAAAATGCATCAAAACATTTGGTAATGAAAAAATTTTGAGATGTAACACCTTTTTGAACTTCTCTTCACTTTTGAATTGTCAAATTACTAGCATTCTGTCAGATCACCTCACATCCACAAAACAAACATGTATGTATGTATGTATATATATATATATATATATATATATATATATAAAACCCTGATTCATGCTATCCCTTTTCATTAATATGAATTCATATACCTATGTATTTATCCACATATCTGTTTCTCAGGTTGCCTCTCCTTGAACGATATAACGTAATACATCATATATATATATCATAAATCCTACATCTGGTAAGAATAAGCTTATGAAAGCTGTGTCTGTGTGGCAAGAAATAATGGTCCATGTAAATCTTCATTTCCTAATGAGCCATAACAAAAAACAATTTGCACATTTCGGGGAAAAGAATAGAGTAAATCACCGCAGAACGTCAGATTTGTTGACTTTTCAATTCCGACTCTGATTCCCATTTACGCTAATGTGTCTCTCACTAGCTTTTCATTTTGTAATTGGCCTTTGTTTTAAATTGTTTCTTTTATGCTGATTACAAAGTTATTTCCTCACTTCATATATATATATATATATATATGTATATATATATACTAACCTCTTCTGTGAATGTAAAGTGTATATGCATAAATACATTTACCGAGCCTGGTGAAAAATATGGGAACGCTTCGAGGATGTATTACTTCACAGTAAATGAACAAATCATAAGATATAAGGGAAAAACATTAGATTTCATAATTTTTGCCCAATATTATATATATATATATATATATATCACACAGTGCAAATCAGGGATGCAATATAATATAATATAAAGCGATATCTGATGAATTATGGGTTTATTTAGAGTGCTTGATAAATTCAAGTTAAAATTTTTAAGTTGGCTTAGAGTAGATCTGGAGATATATTAGAATAAGGATCAGCTACATAAACACGTTTGTGTTTCTGCCCTGTTTGGGCTTCTTTGGGCGGAGAATTTAACCTGAAGAAGGCCAAACAGGGCAGAAACAAAAATGTGTTTGTGTAGTGAAATCCCCTACTCTCTCTCTATATATATCTTCATCAGCATCATCATTATCATCAGTCAACGTATGTCCATTGCTTTCCTTGGCTCCTTCTATATCATGTTTTTCTAGCATACCTTTCTGTCTCATTCATCTATTTTTTCTCTTCTACATTTGCTTTCCCTTAGTCATTAATGGTTAGATTTTTACTCTACCTGTTTTCCTCCCGTCTGTCTTATATATATGTATAGATATATGTATATATGTATAATGATACTAATACAAAATTATAAGTTACATTAGATTTATTTCCTATTAGTTTATTGTGAATGGCAAAAAGTGGTTCACATTCATCTGTTTGAAGCTATTGTGACTGTCCACAGTTTGAGAATATATTCATTTTTCCCTTTCTTTCTTTCTTCTTCCTTGCTTCAAAATTTTTAGTCTAGACAATAAAGTTGGTCTAGGTCATCTGGGTGTGGAGACAATTGTCCCATTTTTTGTATATTGTTTTTTATTTTTTATGCTGTCATGGTGTGTGTCTGTCTAAATATTCGTGTGAAATTCTTTTTTCTGTATGTTTCTTATATATCATTGATCAAATTAATAGTTTTCTCACCTACCGTATATTGGTTTCCATTTTGTACTATTTCATGTTTTTCCTCATTTCTCTCTTTTTTTCTTTCTTTCTTTTTTCTTTTTTCCCTCTCTTTCTTTTCCTTTTCTTCTGTTTGTTTTCTTTTCCTTTTCTTTTATATACATACGTATCAAAAAATTGGTATATGATCTGACAGAATGATTATAAATTGTGTCATATATGGAAAGATTTATTTATTACATGGTTGATGCATCACTTACCCTAGACAACTTAAATAGAATGAACAATTGAAGAAAATGGGGTTGCTAAAGGAATTGAACCTGGGACTGATTGGGTAGCCGTTTTAACATAGCAGTGTTTTTGCTATTGAGCTAAACTGATGCTGGTAATGAAAAGGCCCAAATAACTACTTCAACCCAAAATTTTCATTTTGTTTATTCTCAATCTATACGTTCTTTCAAGTTATGTATTAAGATATATATATATATTCATATGACTGTTCATTGGCTAGTTCACTAAACTAGTAAACCTGGGGGGACAGACCCCTTGAGGCCCTCTCTATAACCCTTAACATTTCAAAGAGATGGCACCAACAGCATTTCATGTCTGTTGTTATACTTACCGATTCCTCATCGTCAAATACGTTTTTTGGGTAACTTACATAAGTGAACATTCTTTCAAAAACATGTAATATAAAATGATATCAATATACAATGCACATAATACCTTATATAAAATGACAAACAATATGTATGGAATAAACTATGTAATAAAAAAGGGAGGTGGTGTTTGATCAACACAGCCAGGGTACCATGTTAATATAACTGTTTTGTTTTTCAAATCCCTGAAACGGTTACATGGTAAACAACTGATGATCCCAACAAGAGAAAATTTATATACTGTGCCATAATAACAAAGAATATTTGGAACAAGGAAAAAATACTAAAGAAAATCATATTAATTGCATTGACAAATATTGGAAAATGGGTGATTGAAATGACACAAAAAATCTATTGAAAAAGTTTTTTAATGTTTAATACTGTAAAGCTTTCTAGATGATATATATATATATATATATATATATACTATTGCGTCATCCACAGGCAGCTGTTTCATTGTATTAGAAGTCTTTGGTGCAGCTCTAGACAATCCATTATACCATCCAGTACCAAGAGGCAGGATTGAAACCTTCGCTTCTCACCCAGAGGCTAGTAGCCTAGCCCTGAGCCCGCCGGGACTGGACAGTTAGTAAGGCTGAATTTAAGTGATATATTTATTTAGCTTAAATATATATATGTGTGTGTGTGTGTATATATATTTTCTTGTACTCTAATATGTCTTTCATCAAGAATGGAGTACAATTTTCCACTAATCTTTTCTTATTTGAACAGATCTCTGATTTCAATGTAAATAAATGCTTTTAAAAGCCAGATAGAAAAACTTTTTGATAAATACAGTTGACAGTTTTGGTTGTCAGTTTCTGATATCTATTTATTATGAATTAGATTTGATAAGTACATATTGTGTTTGTAGTGATATCATCATCATCATTATCATCATCATCAGTCTTTTATCGTCCATCATTGGCCTTGACGTAGACTTTAACTTGGATTTGTCACACCCCCTTATTGTGGGCGTCGCAGAGTCAACACTTTCTGAACCAATCCACTTCATCTCACCATCTCATATTCTGCTGGACTTGGTTCTGCATTTGGTCTCTGGGGATCCATGTTGTGATTAGTGATGTCCATCGGTTGTCTGCTATTCTTGCAACATACCAGCCATTACCACTTAATGGTTTCTGTGATGTTTTAGACTCCTGCTTTTTCTCTTATATATTGTTCTGTCTGGTGATCTCTGCACGTGAGGTTGAGCATGATTTTTTAATGTATACGGTCAGTCTCTTGGTTAGGTTCCATGTTTCAGCACCATAGGTGACTATTGGGAAGATGCATTGATTGTGTACACTTCTTTTTAGGACTAATAAGATTTTCTTTCTCTTGCTGTCTCTGACCGGATAGCCAGTGTCACTGTAATAATGTCAAAGAGGTACAAACTGAACATCATCCAAATCGATGCTCCCACTTCACAGTCAACAAGCGAAGAAATAGACAACTTGTATGATGACTACACTTTCACTTAGCCTCAATTTTATCTGAATTCTCAAAGAAAAACAGGAATGAATTAGGGACCAAATTAGCACAAGCTTTTCAAATTGAACCTCCACTAAACACCTATTAGACGGAAAATTGAAAAAAAACAAAAATATAATAAGGAGTAAGTGTCGAAATTTTCAGCCCTCTAGCTGCATCATACATACATTCCAACATAGCAAGCCAGCCGGACCGTCTTAAAAACTGGAGAAACCTATTTGACAGTTTTGGTGACTTCTCCTTTAATGTTTCTAATAGCTCTGTTCTGTCAGTAACACTTGCTTTCATTCCTGACCATTGAGAATCCTTTTCTTCCTGATTTTCAATGCATTACTATAATAAAATCATTTACAAGAGTATCCATTGTAAAATTGATCATGATGATTTCAGTTGCAAATAATACAATTTTCAATCAAAGATCTATTCTTCCAGATAACTTCATATAAAAGATCTATTTCTTTCAAATAATTCTCATTCTGATACATGAAAGGGCGACTGGTGATTCATTCATCTGAGGCACAGATATATATGTTCATTCTACATAATGACTTCCAATCCTTTTGCAAAGTAAGAAATAATATGTGAAGCAAAAAATGTGTATTAGTAAGCACATTCATAATTGGTCTTGAGAGGGTTAACCTGAGCTGTGCTATTGTTGCCAACCAAGAATTTCTCAGAAGACTCAGCTGGAAATTATCGTAATTCTAATTCTGATTGGGAAAAATATGGCGCCAGATAAAATGGTTTAGGAAAGTATTCATTATTTTTTATTTCTATTTCAGATTATTTTTGCTTGGGTAGTTTTTTTCTCTCATGATTTACCATTGGCACATGATGCTTTGTATCTAGGGTGTGCTGTATGCTACAGATGCACAAAACCGCAAAAATATTTCGTTTTCTTTAAAAAGCAATGGATAGTTAAAGCCTTTTTGGTAAAACGTTGGGAAGGTGGTCCCGATTGTTAATTGTACAGTTTCTCACCATCGTTCATCCAGTGTTACAAATGGTGAACAAATAATGGGAAACAAGAGAATAGATGAAAGAAAAACCAAATTTGCATTAAACACTATTATTCTTTGATAATACATTCTAATTCAAATTCAGTTTTCCATTAATTCTTTAATTTCTGCAAGTGGGGCCACCATGTTTACATTGTTTCAAAAAAGTTTCTACTGTCCGTCACTTTTACAGACACTATGATATTTCTACAGTTTTTGCATCCGTAGCATATAGCATACCCAAAATACAAAGCACTATACACCACCATAATTTACCGCAGCTACCAAAACTGGAGAAACATATGCGTCTGTCACTCCATTTTTCTGTCTTTTCTTCTATACACCTGATACCTCCAACTATTTTGATAGAATTTTGTGGATAGGTTGGCAACATGATAAGGGGGAAGTGATAAAATTTTGAGGTGGATCCAGGACATTTTTTCTTGATTGAGAGTTTCCTACTTTTTCTTTCATAAATTTATTCATTTGCTCGTGTTTGTTGAGATGATATCTCTAAAAGTTCTCCATTATTGGAATTAAATTTTATAGAAGGTTGTGTCATAGGATAAGAGAGAGGTGAATGAATTTTGAGGACCCAGGAATTCTATGTTGATTAAGAGTCAATTTTCTTTTTTGTTCATAATTTCATGTCAGTCTAAACCATATCTTCGACAAATTTCAATGAAATCTTTTGAAAGTGTTGGTCACTAGGTAAGGAAGAAGTGATTTAATTTTAAGGTGGATCCAGATCATTTTTTCCTTGATTGAGAAATATTTTTTTTGTTTTTTTGTTTTACATCTATGTATTTGTTCGTGTCTGTCTAGAGAATATTTCTGGAAGCTCTCAATGATTTCGAGGAAATTTCCTAGAAGGCTGGGCTAAAGGATAAAGGAAAGGTGTATAAATTCTGGGCTTGATTAAGGAATTTGTTTTTGATTCAGTTCGTGTACTGCATTAACAGAGTTCTGTGCTCGCTGAACGGTTTCTAATTATTTATTTTGCTTTCATTTTGGAATTAGAAAGATTTTTTAACTCTTTAAAGGAAATGTTTACTTTTTAGATGTGTCAAAACATCCCTACATTTCTTTTGTTTTGTCTGTCAGTGAGTCTGTCAGTCGATTCCAGGTATATCAAATGACAGAAATAAGAAAGATGGAAGAGGTATGATGTCATTAAAAGGCGTAATGTCATTAAAAAGTGCAACATTTATTGTGATCAATTATTTTACCAGCTGCTAATGATATCATGTCCGCATAAAAGCCTAAAATAGAAAAAAAAAACCCTGCCAAAATCATCCATTTATGATTTTTATCGTAAATGATACGAGCACAATCTTTCTATAACACAAAATCTCACAAGTATGAGAATCAATTGACTCAAAGAAAGACTTGCTCTCCCTCCTCCTCTTTGCTACCATCACCACAAATGGTGAACGCATCGTTGAACTTATAGTTATTGTTTTCATCCATTTTTGGTACTTTGAAAATATATGAATAATCTTTTTCATATTTGTTTGGATTTATTTGCGATGTCTTCTATTAAAGAATTCATGAGTTACATCTAGATGAACAACTTGCTAATGGACAGAAGTCTAGCAGCCTGAAAAAAATATGATTTTTTTGCAAACAAAAATGGAAAATGAAAACACATGAAAATTCTCTTTTTCTTAATCCAAATCTCATCTGACCCAGCATAAAATATGGACTCAGGAATCGTCCATTAGTTTCCCAGTCGTAACAGCTCCATCCTGTCAGTCTGTATTTATTATACATATACGCATATACATATGTATCATCATCATCATCGCCATAAGCCATTATAAGACCACTGTTGGACAGAGACCTTTCCCACCTCCTTCCATGATGACCCCAACTGCACTAAGCTGTTCAATGCCTTACCAGCAAAACTTTCAATCACATCCCTCAATCTTGGGTCTGATCTTTTCCTACTGTGTTTCCTGTCCTTTTGGCTGCCATCAGTTAATCTTTTTTCAAACATGGAGCCTGTACTTCAATTCTGTTGACCTACCAAGGAAATTTAACATGGTGACTTAGTCAGAACTGAGAAAAATCTAGGAAAAACAAGGCTGCCCCCACCAAATTTCTCACCATGATCATCCAACTCCACAAAGAAGAGCTACAGAAATTCAGATGCAGTAGCATCTCAACCAACCTTTCACCAATCAAGAAGGATATCAAACAAGGCAGTGTGCCTGTCCCCACATTGTTTCCATTATGTTTCCGCATGATGCTGAATCAGGCTACAGAAGTAATCATATTGTGAAATATAAAATTTAAAAAAAAAATCAATTACACCTTAAATAACATTAATTACAATGTTTTGATAATGATTGACAATGGTCGAAAGATCTAGAATTTCGGAACCTACCAATTTTGGAACATTTTAACAATATTTTGATCCTGTTAATAAAAGGTTTGTATGCAAATGAAAAAATCAACCAAGAAATTGAATGGAAGGTTTGTCATTTATTTTTCTCGTTATACTCTTTTTAAATTCATAAAGGCTTGAGAATTTTTTTCTTTTTATACATGTGAACGTGAGAATGTATCAAAATGTGTGTTTTGCACAGAATGAATGAGAAGGTCTGTGAGGGTTCTGTGAGTCCTAATCCCCATGATTTTATCTGCTTGGTATTGGTTTCTCTTCAGGAAAATAGTCTTACATACAAAGATTGTTCTGTTAGTAGAAACTATCAACGAAACTGACACCAAAACTATCGACATAGGTTTCTCAAGTTAACAAGTTAGTCTGGCTGGCTATATACCTATTCCACATACAGGCTGGACCAAAGGAGTTAGAGGGCTTAAAATTTCAACATTTACTCCTTATTATGGGTTGAAAAAAAACGCTTTTTTTTTAAAATGAAGTTTTTCAGTTACATTTGCAATGTAAGTTTATGTTAAATTTATTCCTCAGATTGTGTTTGTTTTTTGAAAATTCAGACTTTTGAATAAGTCACTTTTGTTAGGCATAGGGCCTAACAAAAGTGACTTATTCATTGATCATCCCTTTTTCCAATTTTTTAATTGATCATTTGCAAACGGCATACTGCCAAGAGACAATGGTCATGAGAAAGTTTCTATTGAGTGACTAAGCTGACCTTTTGTTATGCTATTTATGTTATGTAATTTGTATTATTGCATGCTAACAGTTGAATGGTTTTAATTCTTATTCTCTTGTTTTTGTCTCTGGAATATAGATGAGCCACTATTGGTTTGATTAGATCTTCTGCCAGCAATCAGACCTCTTGTAGCTCAGGTGGTAAAGCAGCTGATACAGAAAACCAGGTTTCTCAAAGTAAGATGGATTTGAGTTTGAGTCCCTCCAGGGGCTTATCCTTTATCTTCGATTTGTACAGTTAATCATTGACCTTGGACTGATGGTGGAGAAAAACTGAAATATAAAGTCAAAAATAGTAATTCTTCATCTCGTAGTACAAATCAAAAACAAGTCTGATTAGTAACAATAGAAAGAAGTTGAGTGTGAGCAATTAAAATTTGGCACATTTTTTTCTTGACTTTAATTTTGGCTCTGATCACTAAAAAGTCTGAATCATCATCATCATTATCAGTTATTAAGTGTCTGTCATTGGACATAGACTTCCCAAAAATTCATAAGACCTCTCTTTCTCCCGGGAAATCATGGTGCCTATTATTTCTGAACTTGTCTATTTCATTACACAATCTCATTTTTGCCGGCCACAGTTTTGCTTATGATCATTGGGGATTCACGTTGTGAGTTGTGATGTCCAGTGGTTGTCTAACATTCTTGCAACATGACCAGCCCATTGCCATTCAAGTTTTCTTATGGATTCCGTGATGTCTCAGACACTTGTTTTGTCTCTAATATTCAGTGCTGTCTTGTGTTCTCTCCACATGATGCTATAATTCTTCCATGTGTACATTTCATGGTTCTCAGTACGAGGGTCAGTCTTTTGGTTAGATTCCATGTTTAGAGCTCCATAGGTGACTATCGGAAGGATGTATTGGTTGTAGATCCTTTTTTTTAGGACTGACATTTGAAGGTTGATCTTGCTCATCCAACGTAGAGAGATTCTTGTCTCCCTAGACTGATTCTTACATTGAAATTTTCTAGCTCCATTGTTATGGCCTCTACACGCAATACATACATACGTACAAGGACTGTTTAGCTCAATGGTAAGAGCATTGCTACATTGAAGTGGCTACCCTTCAGGTCCATTTTCTTTGATTTTCTATTCTATTTACATTGTTCATACTTCATTAAAGAGTTAATACACTCTTTAATGAAGAAGATCATTTCAAATGTTTCTATATAATATAACACAATTTATAATCATTCTGTTGGATCATAGATATCCATTTCTCAATACATATGTGCTTACATACATAGGTCCATATATAGTCAACCATCCAGGACAACTTTGAAACTGAAGAAACCTATTTTAACAGTTCTGATGTCAATGTTGTCTGACGGACACTAACAATATTACTACAGCAAGTGAATTTGTTTCCTAATTGATTTTTCACTTTGGGGAAATAATTTCATTCTTCATATCAAAAAAAATCTGATTGAGTATGTTTTTAAAAATTGTTGAAGATTTTCTGAACACATTACTGACAAATAAACTTGGTGTATCTAAGTTTTATTTGTTGAAAACGTGAAGAATACAAAGGGTTTTAATGAAGAGAATATATATTGGCAAGAGATTTCAGAAATCACCTTATTTGTGTTGAGAGCTAGGCAGAAGGCCAGTAAGACCTAATAAAAATGTACTTATTTTGATCAAAGATTTTAATAGCGTGATTTTTTTTTCAAAAGATTATGCCATAATTTTGCCATAATTTTTCATGATCAAGCCGAAGCAAAGTTTCTAGATGAAAATTATGGCAAAATTTAAGGCGAAAAAAAAATCGAGATGAAGTTTATTTTTTCTTTTGGTAGTTAAGAGAATGAATTTCAAAACTTGCCAGACAGCTGTACTTACCCATCTGGTAATAATACAAAATAAAGCACAATAATAGCGAAAATAATTTAAAAAGGAAGAAAAAACTCAGTTTGAAGGGTGCAAAAATTTAATGTCATAGATATCAATAACAGTAAAGAAAAAAAAACCCTTGGAATAAACAAGAAATAATTTTTTTCCCCCCTCTGGCAAATTATTTTCCAGACATAATATAAATTGAATTAGTGAAGCAAGTTCAGTCTTATAATTAGAAACTGTCAACCAAAACTGTCAACATGGGTTCCTTCAGTTTTATGCTAGTCTGGTTGACTGGCTATGTATGTATTTTGTGCACTTCGCACCAATGGAGCTAGAGGGTGTGAAATTAAAATACTTCATTCTTATTATATCTCACATTTTTTTGTTTTTTCTAAATTCATTAATACATTTGTAGTTGAGGGTTCAATATTCAGTGTCAGTTAATCCAAAATTGGTCCCTTAGTTTATATCCAGCAGCATTCATGCTTTTTTTTTTTTTTTTTTCCTAATTCAGATTATTTAATAATCACTGCCCAACAAAAGGTGATTGGAGTAATTTATTCATTGATCAACTTTTTAAAATTTTTTTAATCACCCCAAACATCCCAAAGACAGCATGCAACAAAAGATGTGACGGTTTCTATTCAGTGATTAAGCAGACCTTTTTTTATTTGGAAATGGTTGAAATTTTAAAAAATATCTCAGATAATTGAAATGTTATTTTTTTTTTTTGCAGGTAAAAAACTGAATACGTATGTCTGCCTTAATAAAAATGTTGGACAAAAGCAAATTCTGTGCCGAACGGGAGAAAGTATTTTCCATTTTGAGATGATGAAGAAAGATTGAATCCTATTTATTATTTACACAAATTTTTTTTTCTCATTCTTCTACTGATAATGAGTAACACACATACACAAATGTGCACTCTTTCTCTCTCTCTCTTTCTTTCTCTCTCTCTCTCTCTAATGAACCCCCAAATCGGGCAAAACTGTAAAATTTCAGGCAAAATCATGTAAATTTTTTGGCGAATAAGCCTCTTGCTCCCTTACTCAAAGGGTCCCTACACATGTATGCCTTTCTTATTGTCCGGACTATATTTTCTATTTGATCTTTGAAATTACACCATGAAAGTTGATAATCTATGATTTTTGGTAAAATTACTTTGGACGTCATTTTGAAATATTCTGATGATACAAATTTGATAGATTTCCATCTATTTCTGAAGGTATTATATAAGTTATACAAGAAATTCTAGGGTGCCAATAATCGCGACCAGTGCTGCTCGCTAATAGTATAAGTAATGATAATGTTTTGAATTTATTATTAGATTTTCAATTATTATTCTTTTTGACCAATATCTCTTTATTGATAGCTGCAAGAAACGTTTGGAGGCAGACATTGTTGCCAAAAGGTGTGTACAACTAAATATAACGGAAGGGTGCCAATATTACTGTCCAGGTCAGATTTTCTATTTCTTCTTTGTAATTACTTCACGTAACTTGGAAAATAATGATTTTTTCGTTAAATTACTTTGGAAATCTTATTAAAATATTCTAGTGATGAAAATTTGCATCAATTTCTGAAGATACTGTTTAGGTTATACAAATAATTGAAGGGTTCTAATAACCTTGACCAGAACTCTATGTGACATAGAAAAATATCAGAATAAGTGTATTGACCAAGAAGGAAATTCTTGAATGATAAATATTTGTTGAGTAAAATGAATGCTTTTTTCATGATTAGGCTTTGGACTTATTGATTAACCTATGTGTATCTATCAAAGTATATATATATATATATATATATATATATATATATATATATATATATATATATATATATATATATATATATATATATATATATATCCCAGATCTAACAGTTACTTATTCCAGTTATTATATATATATATATATATATATATATATATATATATATATATATATATATATATATATATATATATATATATATATATATATATATATATATATATATATATATATATGTATATGTATATAATAACTGGAATAAGTAACTGTTAGATCTTGGAGGTGTGTGTCAACATGGGGCAAACAGTTATATAGCATTTTTGGTCGTGATAATTTCATGAAGATAATCAATAAGAGTGTTTGATGACTTTTTATTGTAAAAGCTGAGTTTTAAGCTTGATTTGGCACAGCGAGTAAAGTAAAAAACTTGTTTTTGATGAAATTACCTAATTGCCAAAATTTTCACTGTTTTTACAAAAAATACAGAAAGTTTTGATTTGATTAAAAGTTCATTTAACTGAAACAAGGATTTAAAACAACTATTCCTTTCACAATCAAAAGTTGTGGAATCAAATTTTTTTACATATAAAATAAGTAAATGGCACTAAGTATATATATATATATATATATATATATATATATATATATATATATATATATATATATATGTATATATATATATAATTACGTTACATTACTTTGAAACTCTATTCAAAATGATCTCCTGTTATTACACGGTGAATCTATAGTTTAGTCTAGACAGCACAAGCATTTAGAGAAAATGGGGCTGCTGCAGGAATCAAAGTTGTGACTGATAAGGTTACTTCTTCGACGTAGCGTTGTTCTTCCCATTGAGGTAAACAGTTGCTAGTGATGCAGAGGACCGAATGACTGCTTTAATTCCGAATTCTCATTCTGATCACTTATTGTCTATATCTGCTCAATTTGTTCCCTAATACGGACAATTATATTATTGAAGAAGTTATTTGGAAGAGACCGAACTCAAGATTGAACAATTAGATAGAAAGGTTTGCTGGTAAGACATGTCATAGTCATCTTGTACCCAATGTACCTTGTATTGGTTAGTGCATACTTGCTGTAATTATACTACCATAAGTGTCAACCAAATGTTCCCCGGCTCGTCATCTATTCATGAAGAGCGTCGGTTACGTAGTTCAGTGGGAGAAAGTGCAACTGCTTGATCATTCCTTCTCCAAGGTAGATTTGAAAATATTTACATTCTCTGCAGTGACCGTGGCTTTGCTGAGACAGTTCCAGCAAGCCGTCAGTCTTACAGTGGAAAACCGTTTCCTCATACTAGCTCAAAGTTGCGTTTTGAGTTTGCATCTGCGGCCACTTCACCCTACAGAGAGTCTGAATTTTCAAAAACAGAAACTAAGATATCAATTTAACACAAATTTACTTTGTAAATTGAACTCTTCGACAAAGGACATATTTAAAATGTTTAAATTTTCAGCCCTCTGGCTTCATTGGAGTGGCATGTATGTGTGATACGCACATACATATATAACAAGCCAAGTCAGCCCAGCCAGACCACCTTGGATTTCTGTAAAACAACCTTGGGATCAATTTAGCATGAACTTCTATTCAAATCCTCTCCCCCTACAGAAAACTCATTTAGGCAGGTAATTCAAAGGATAAGATTAGTTTTATCTAGACATTAATAGTAATAGATATCGAACAGTTCAAGACGTTCGCTCCACTGCACTTAACAACGCATTTTTTTGTAGAGTAGCATACATACCTATATAAATTCCCTGGAATTCATATGCAAGAATCGATTCTTCTTTGAGTGGGGTGATGGATCTTTTTAATACGCCCCAAAGAAAGAAATCTGTAGGCGTAAGGTCAGATGATCGCCTGGAAACTTGATTTGTCCACGTCATCCAATTTGCCACAGAGGAAAATGTTCATTCAACCAGCTGCGAGCAATGACACTGAAATGAGATGGCACCCCATCACGTTGAAACCCCATTTTGCCAATGTCTGGCCAATTAGCTCCAGTTGGAGAAAAAAACACGCCTGTTTCTAAGCATGTCAACGCAACTCTCACCTGTCACTTCTCCTGCGGGGAGGAATTGACCGACTAGAACCGATGCACAGATTCCATTCCTAACAGTAACACCTGCAGAGTTAACATCATCCACCATATTTTCACGAGGGATTACACTTGCACAGTAAAGTGTTGTGCCAATTGACGAATCCATTCAACTTGAAAATTGTTTCGTCACTCCAAATATTTTTTTTTTCTCGAAGAGAAGGGTCTTGAGCAAATTTTTGCCTGAAGGTTTCATTGAAGTCTGCATGTCGATCAGGTTTATCATCGGTCATTGTGTGGACTAGATGATATTGTTCTAGGTCAACCTCAGTCAGCATTTTGCAATTAATCCTGGTGGGTCTGTCGTAAACTTCACTCAACATGAAACTTCCTTTCAAAACATATATGATATGCCTATATTTGATGGAAATATTTTTTTTTAAGATTAGGATTCTGCAGTAGAAATCTACTTTTGTAAAAAATGTTGCTAAAATGTTTTTGCAACTGATCTGAAATGTCCACTTGAGATATTTTTGTTCACTGAAGGTCCCTCTGTCATATTCGATTGATGTCATTAGTCAAATTCAAAATTCCTACGTAACTATTACAGTGTTATGACTTAGTTGAACTTGTGGATTCAAAACGGCTGTCGATACTGGCTATTGTTATTCATTTTATTGACAGATTGAAGTGTTCTTTAAAACATCTTCAAGTTAGAAACAGTCAACCAAAACTGTCAACATGTTTTACTTCAGCTGGTGTAGTTGGCTGGCTTTGGATGTATGTATCCTGTGTAAAAGCTGCACAAATGGAGCTAAAGGGCTGAAAATTTGAACATGCACTCTTTATTATGTCGAATAAAAACTTTTTGTTTTCTTTTAAACTCTTCAAAAAGATTTCTACTCTGTGTGTGTGTGTGTATGTGTGTTAGTGGGTCAGTTTATAGTCTAAGGTCATGCTAAATAAGATTGTGCCCGCTTATTTTCTGAAAATTCAAACTTTTCAGTGATCAAACAAAGAGTAAGAGAAGTAACTTATTCATTGATCACTTATTATTCCAATGTTTTGGTTGATCACCCCAATATGGAATGCTGCCAAAAGATTTAACAGCTTCTAATGAGTGACTAACCAGACTTGTCTCACTTTTATTTCCTGTTTAGCAAAATGTTTTCACAATAAAAACACTCCGTTCACTTATACAATGTGGCTCAGCGGGGATCTTCATATTCATCTAATTTAGCCGAAGGGTTATCAGAAATATTAAAAAAATCCAATTAACTACTGTATAAAAATGTTTTGTATTGTGTAATATTATTGACTTCCCTCTTACTTCTGCCCACTCTCTCTATATTGGTTTGTCAATAAGTTTCTAGCCTAATATATATAATGTACTGGCAGGGAATCCCAGGGTTGCCTGCGGAAAAATAACCGAGCATCAGACAATACAGAAATAAAACATGTTTTCGACTAAACATCTTCTTACACAACACGACCTGGTGGGTAGAGAGGCAGGAGCCTGAAGGTTGTTTAAGTGTATTCAGTGGAGTAACTGCCAAGTTGTGTGATCAAATCCTGGTATGGGTGTTGCACACCCTTGGGCAGGTTGAGGTACACCCCTGGGGGTACCTGTATTGGCCCACATACACCCTCAGACTGGTCATTGTAATAGGCACAACTTTGCACGTCATTGTTATCAAAATGTTTGAAAGCTAAAAATTTGAGTCTGAGATTCCGATCATATGAAATTTGAAAAAACAGTTTCTTTACACCCTTATTAATATTTCTTCATATGTAACGGTCTAGTTTGGCATTATAATTACAATATGAATTTAAAAAACTCCTGAAAAAACAGTAATACAGCCAGTCTTGGGACAATCTGCAAGGTCTGTTCTATCTATTTTGCCCTCTCTCTCATTGAAAGACTTTCTTGCTTACTCCCTCATTAGCAGGTAGGCATGCTTGGATAAAAACGCCACTAGCTATAGTATTTATAGACTTCAGGAAGGCATTTGACTCTGTAGAAATTACCATGGTCTTGAAGACCATCACTCTACAAGGTATAGACCCTGTATACGTCAAAGTACTAAAACATATATACAATCACAGCAACTCCTTTATCAGGCTACATAAGGACTCTGAACCCTTCCAGCTCTGAAAAGGAGTAAGACAAGGTGATACCAGCTCACCTAAACTCTTCACTGCCTGCCTCAAGATGATATTCCGAGACCTTGACTGGAAGAATAAAGGAATCAAAATAGATGGCCAATATCTAAGCAACCTAAAGTTTGAAGATGACATTGTCCTTTTCGCAGAGAACCTACACAACCTCCAACTAATGCTAGATAAACTAAATGAAGAAAGCAAAAAAGTCAGCCTACACATGAACTACAGGAAAACAGAAATCATGTGTAACGATCACATTGAAAATAAGGACATAACTGTCAAAATTGAAGATGCCAAGCTGGGGAAAGTAGACCACTACATCTACCTAGGACAACGAATCTCTATGAAACCCTCGAAGGAGGAAGAGGTCAAGCAAAGAATCACCCTTGGATGGCAAGCCTTCGGCAGAGCATGCTCAATCTCCCAAAACAAGTTGATCTCAATAATCCTAAAAAGAGTATACAACCAATGCATCCTCCCGATAGTCACTTATGGAGCTGAAACATCGAACCTAATCAAGAAACAGACTCGCAAACTGAGAAGCATGCAACGTGCACATGAGAAAATCATGCTAAACCTCACATAGAGAGACCACAAGACAGTACAATATATAAAGAAGAAAACGGGAGTCAGAGACATCATAGAATCTATAAAAAAACTCAAATGGGAATGGGCAGGCCATGTTGCAAGAATGAAAGACAACCAATGGACATCACAACTCACAACATGGATCCCCAGAGATCACATACTGAACCGAGGCTGACAGAATACAAAATGGAGAGATGAACTAGACTAATTTAGAAAATACTGGCTCTGCGATGCCCACGATGGAGAAGTGTGGCAAATCCTGGTGAAGATCTATGTCCAATAATGGATGTTAAAAGACTGATGATGATGATGATAATGATGAAGATGATTATGATGATAATGCTTGGATCATTTGTGCACACAAACAATGTTATAGAAAACCAAATTTTCCGTGTAGAAAGAAATATGGAATATGGTATATATAATCATTATATATCACACACACACACACACACACACACACACATATATGTATATATGTATAAACATATATATACATATATTCGATGGATAAAACAAAACATCTAAAAATACACCCCAAAAGTGGCACCAGATATGAAAACAGGTTGGTTTTTTCAAAAAATTGCATTTTGGCTCTCTATGATCATTTTGGACCAATGATGGTCAAATTTTGTTTTTTAGATAAGTTTAGATAAAATCTTGAATATGTACAAACTTTTTTCATAGGAAAAAACACAAGATTTTTGCACATATTGACTACAATATTTAAAGGGAACATTGTAATCCATGAGATAAGAGACAAATTTAAGATCAGGTATCAAATTGCTAACAAAACAAATCATTCTTGAAAAGATAGATAATTTTACATAGAATTAAAATATAAATGTTACCCAGGCTGTTCTGGCTAAATATCCATGGAATTGAGGATAATTCAGGGGTTATTGTTGTGTAACTTTTTCCTCAATTTATATAATAGTTTGGAAAACTAGTATGATAGCTTTGATGAAATATCATGCTGATTCATTCAGAATGAGCAAAAAAAGTGAGAAAACTTGTAAAATTGCAGATTTTTTAAATACTTTTTCACATAAAAACAAGACACACACACAATATGACCCAAACTATGACCATCTTGATTTCAAAATAGACACATATAAAAAAAACAAAATTCACGATATAGATTACTTGAAATTTCAGCCAGAATTGTTGAATGAGAAAAATGTGGAAAAACGTGTGTGGTAGTCGATTTTCCAAAGCTTTTTCATATAAAAATAAGACACACCCAATCAGAGCAAAATTGTGGCCACCATCTTAATTTACAAAATTTGCAATGTAGCACAGTAGATTACTTTAATATCAACCAGAAGAGTTTAAAATCATGAAAAAGTGTAAAACTTTGCATATTGGTAGAGTTTTCAATGCTCTTTCATATAAAAACAGAGCATACATGATATAGAACATACATGATCTGATAAAAATTACAGTCGCCATCTTGATTACAAAATGGCCGCCATAAAAAACATAATTTTCAATGTCGATTCATTGGATTTCCAATCAAAATTGTTAAAAATGTGGAAAAGACTTGAGAACTTGCTTACAGGTGTATTTTTTGATGCTATTCAATATATTTTCCATCATCTAAACAAAACTGTCACCATCTTATTTTGAAAATGGCCACAAAAAAGTTTTCATAATATAGATTAGTTTAAATTTCAACCAGAATAGTTCAAAATGTGGAAAAAAGTGGGAAAAATTACACACTTGTAGATTTTTATGCTCTTTCATATAAAAATAAGACACACATGATCTAACCAAATCTGTTGGCGCCATCTCAATTCTAAAATGGCCACTATAAAAAAAAAATTTGCAATGTTGATTAATTGTAATTTCAACCAAATGTGTTCAAAATGGGGAAAAAGTTTGAAAGCATCACTTTAATTTGACAAAATAGAATTTTCTCAATGTATATAGGCCGTATTACTTGAATGATTCACATCAAACAGAGTCAGTTTAAGCGCCATTGTGAACTTATCATGGGACATATAGTTGAGAAACAAAGAAACATTATTGAATAAACATTGACAATAAGAGTTCAAAATCCAAGGAAATCGTTGTCAAGATCAAAAACATCCATATCATTCATAACATATCTTCTGAAATGTTTTCAATGTAAGCACTGACAAGCAACTGTATATAATAATACATTCTCAACAAGCATCTTTTTCTTACATGAACTAGAAATAAGAAATAATAACTCATCTTGAACATGTTTACATGTCATCCATAGAATGTCTAGCTGGCCATCACTGACTATCCATCTGTGTTCATGTGGAGCCGGAGCCTTCATTAGATTTTCAAGTGCTCTGAGTCAAATTCCAATGTGATTGTTGGCTCTAGAACTATTGTTTTTGCAATGCATTTCTTCATGGTAGAAATGTCTCGCAAGAAATCTTCCTTTCTTCAGTATCTGACAACATCTACAGAAAATTGTGAGTTGATTTGAAATTTCTTCCCATAAATATTACAAACGAACATTTCACGAACTGAAAACGAATGGTCATCAATGTAGTGTATGTTTCAAAGAAAGGCAGATTCTTCCACATTATCTGAACTTGAGCTCATAATAGAAAAAGTTTTTTTTTTTTATTTGCCTGCAAATGGATTGATAGTGTCACACTTAGAAAAATATGGAAACCAACGAGGGATTTAAAGAATATTTATTTTGAACTAGATTTGTTGCACTTTTCATTAATATGAGTTGCAACAGAGGTTATGTTGATAATTCTTTTAAAGTTTCTTGTACAAATCTGCTTCAAAGGCAGAGGAATGAGCTTAAGATATGATAAAAACGTTTCTGTCTAGAGTGAACAAAACTTCCTTCTGGCAGCTAAAACTTTTCTGTTTTGCATGAAGTAAAATTCTAGTATCTGCCTCCTCATGATCCGAATAAAACTCAAGAAAATCGGTAATATTTTCTTGGAATATTTGATATCTGAAGGCTGTTTCCTTACTGGTGACAATTAGTGTTATTCCCTTTGTGAGGTTGGGATGCTTTCTCCATCGATCCTCAATAAACATGACCAGGTGGTTTTTGCAGTCATTGTGGGAAAGTAGTAAATTCCATTGTTTGATTTCTGCTGTCGGAATAATTCTTTTCAGGGTAAGTCTACCAGATGATCTGCATACTCGTTCAACATATTTAATGGAATTTAGAACATATACGTCAAACACTAGCTCAATGTGGTTGGCCTTCATCGCCTGCACCATGATAAAATTCTACAAATTGACAGCAAACTCTGGATACGCAGACTTCAAAACTTTGAGCTGAATTATGTATGTATGCTAAAACATCTGCAATGAATGCATAGCCACCAATGATGATTGTCACCAGATCTGAACCTTTCTTGAACTTGTGCATCAAAGGAGATTTAAAAGTTTACTTCAATGTACTGTCAGGTTCTGCCAGAGCTTATGGCATTGGACCAAGTGGATATTTGAGGAGCTTTTTTACATCCACAGATCTTCTTTGAATAATTATTGCAAGCTTTAAGAAAGGTTTCTTATTTGATTATAATGTGACCAACTTATTCTTGCACTTGTATTCTCTAGACTTATTCATGGTCATTTTGTTTAAGTTTCATTTTCTATACCGGGTCATAAAAAGATTTGTCTCTTTTGTCAGACAGGCTCTAAGCAATGAATTTCTCCATAGCCTTTTTACATTTTTTGTTTTTCTATCCATTAGTACCTTCTAAACAGTACCTGTGGATATGCATAACCAATTGTAGTTACCAAAAGAAAGAAGATTCTAATCCAACGGATAAACAGATTCAATATCTTATCTGAAAAAGGAGAAACAGTTTGCTAAGAGTGAAATGACCTGTGAATGACTCTGTATTTGTCTATTTCATGTAAATCAAATATTTGAATAAAAACAAACCTTGTAACAGTTGAATAAATTATAAAAAAAAGAAAATTAGAGAAAGTAAGATTATTAAAGAGTCCTCTTACCTTGATTCGTGACAAGCTTAAATCTCAGAATAATTCAAATTTTTAACAAGATTAATTCACAGACAAGTTTGAATCTCAATTATTGCAGATTTCTGAATAGAAAGATAAAGGAAATGAAAGAAAACTGTTGTTTCATTTTCTGTTTATTATTTTCTCTATCTTCATACATGAGATGAGTTTCCCTATATTTCCATCATAGGAAGTGATTACTGTCAAAAAATATCATCTTCATATCAGAGTCATTTTCATTACTTCCAGTCAAGTTTAAAATCACAACTTATTTAATTTCCTGAAGCTATTTTTATCAAAATTAGATCATAAATACTAAATTAAACCACATTACTTATGTTGATTTTATGACCATGGTCCCTATACAAATATGTATATAAAGAGCTTTCTTATGATAGATAACACATCCTTACTCTGAGATATTGAAATTTTGGCCTATGGCCAGATATCATTTCCAGCCATTGTGAATTTGGCTTGGTTGGGGATGCATTCGGTCCATAAAATCCACTTAATGGTTTTTGTGGTCCTGGAATAGAGTGGCAACTTTTCAAATGGTTAAAAATTAATACTATTCCTAACATCTATTCTCAGGGGTACATCGCAAATTTTAATTTTAATTTATAGTAGCCATTTTGAAATTAAAATAGTGGACAAAATTTCCTTGTTTTTATATGAAATCAAAAAAATCTAACAGTATGGAAGTTTCCATGTCTTTTTCACATTTTCAACAATTCTGGTTGAAATTTTGATTAAGCTATATAGCAAATTATGTTTTTTTCATGGTGGCCATTTTGGAATCAAGATTACATCTGCAATTTTTGTCAGATTATATGCATTTGGTTTTCATATGAAAGAGCATAACAATCTACCAGAAAGTTCCATACTTTTCTCACATTTTGAACTCTTCTGGTTGATATTTCAAGTATTCTACTCTTTGTTTATTTTAATAGATGCCATATCAGAATTAGGATGCTGGCCACAATTTTGGTCAGATTGAAAGCATAGTATTTTGTATGAAAAAGCATATATTCATCTGAATGCAAGTTTTGACCCTTTTATTCACATTTTGAGCAATCCTGGTTGAATTCCAATTAATAAATATGGCGTATCGTTTCTTTTTTATGGCAGTCATTTTGAAATTGAGATGGTGGCTACAATTTTGCTCAGATTGGATGTGTCTTGTTTTTATATAAAAGAAACATTTGATGCCCCCTTATTATAAAAAAGAATAATCAATTATATATCCTGTGGCTAATTTTTTGTCAAAAAAAATACTAATTCATGAATTTTATGGCCCTTAATAAAGTTTTTATAATATCTTTATTGTGTTAAATGTAGTACAACACAATTAACTTATCCCTTTTATGACTCAATGCTTTCATCATCAGCCTTTTAGCATCTGTTATTGGACACAACTTCCCCAAGATTCTTCAGACCACTCTATCATGGGCATCACAGAGCCAATACTTTCTGAATTTATCTAGATCATTATGCCATATTTTGTCTGGCGTGGTTTTTGCATGTGATCTTTCAGGGTCCACAATGTAGTTATCTGCCATTCTTGCAACATGACCAGCCCGTTGCCATTCGAGTTTTCTCAATGATTCTCTAATATCTCAGACTCCTGTTTTTCCTCTAACATACTGTGCAATCTTCTGATCTCCATGATATGTTTAGCATGATTCTCTCATGTGCAAATTGCATGGTTCCAAGTTTGAGGGCAAATCTTTCACTTAAGTCCCATGTTTCAGCTTCATAGTTGACTGTTGGGAAAATGCATTGGTTGTATACTCTTCTTTTTAGGACTAATAGGATTTTCTTGTTCTTGAAGGTTGAGCTAACTCTACCAAAGACTTGCCATCCTATAGCAATTCTTTGCTTGATTTCTTCTTTTCTTGTGCTTCTCTTGTGGATTTCATGGAGATTTGTTGTCCTAGGTAGATATAGCAATCCAGTTTCTCCAGTTCCGCATCTTCAATTATGATTGTTGTGACTTTGTATCAAATATGTTTGTTGTCATTAACATTTGTTTTGCTGGAGTTCATGCCAATCCCAACTTTCCTGCTTTCTTCATTCAGTTTGTCTAGCATTATTTGGAGGTCATGAAGGTTCTCAGCAGAATGGACAATGTCATCAGCAAATCTGAGGTTACTTACGTATTTGCCATTTATTCTGATTCTAGGTTTTTGAAGATCATCTCAAGGCATGCTGTGAAGGGTTTGGGTGAGCTGGTATCTCCTTGTCTACCCTTTTTTTCAAGCTGAAAGGGGTCTGAGGCTTCATTACCCTGATGAGAGAACTACTGTTGGTAGATATATTGCAATATTCTGACATATATGGGGTCTCTGCTTTGTTGAAGGATAGCATCAATAACCTTGGAGATTTCTCGTTGAAGTCAACGAACGCTATAGTGAATGGCATTCTATATTCTACTGCTTTCTCTTCCAATTGGTTTACCAAATGGAGATGCCCAATGGTTGAGTAATCAAGCTAATAAACCAACATCTTCTATACAGTTGCGAAAAAGAGAAAGGAAAATAAAGCAGACTTGGCTTTCTTATTCGTGATCAACTCAAAACCAACATTGTAGGATTCAAAGCTATCTAAGATCGTGTAGCTAGGGGCACTAAACCTAGATAATATATAATGTCTTTGTATCTCTATCAACCAATGCCTGTATCTTCTCATGGTCTCCCTTATCCCTTCCAATCTTTGTTCCCACTCTATGATTTCATCGAATTGTAATACATTATCAATAAGTCCAGTTTGTTGTTTATGATTTCTTTATGTCAAAAAATTGACATTGCTCTAGCTTACAACTGCAGTAGACATTGAAAATTTTGGGCCACAGTTCAAAAGTATATTTACCTCTGTAAGAAAAGGTATTGATATATCTAAGACAGTAAGTAAAGAATTTAATAGGACTATGCTTTCTACCCTTTTTATTTCCAAATAAAAAAAGGAATATTTAAATAATATGTTTCAATTTATATGATTGAGGTGTTTTCCATAAAAGAATTTTTGACGCTTGAAAGGGACAAAAGTTATTCTCTTGATTTTGACCTCAATAGTGAAAAATAATTGCTCTCTCTCTCAATTTTTGCCCCTAAAAGAAGAAAAGCATTACTCATCGATCTTTGACCATTAAAAGTTCCCCAATAATCTTGACTTTATAGATTGAAAAAAAAAGTTTCTACCCACGCAAATAAAGAGAGATTTTCTCCTTGATGTCGGACCCTAAAAGTGAAAAGAAATTCTCCCCTCGTTTTTTATCCCAAAGAGCAAAAAAAAAAAAGAATTCTGTTTGATTTTGACATCCACAAGTGAGGTAAAGTTCCTGTTTGATTTTGATGCTTAAAAGTAAAAAGAAAAGTCCCCCAACATCATGGTTCCTAAAAGTGGAAAATGAAATTTCTCTCTTGATTTTGATTCCCTAAAGAAACTCCTATCCCCAAATTTTCATGTTTTGAAAAAAGTATCTAGCAACAAAGTAGAGGGAAGTAACTGAAATACTTCAGAAATGTTGTTTCATATGACAGATGGAGAGTAAGAGTCCTGTTCAGCAGTATAGTTACATCCAAATAGAATCCTATTCCTCCTCAAATATTTTGTGTTCTGGAAAATACTTACCATATGAAAAAATTTACGAAAAATTGTGTCGTCAGAATATAAAGAGATGTAAAGAAAATTCTTTCCAAGAATAAGTATGGTCAGAATAAATGTTCTATCATGTTTTCATTTGTACATACATGAAAGGTCTAGTTCAGCATCAGAATCATATAGTAAATAGAACTCCCCTCAAAAACTTATAAAATGTTATAAATCACCAGGATTTTTTTCATTTTAGGGGCACCATCACATCTGGCTGCATTGCACTATTCATGAGGAGAAAAAGCTAAGTTATGAACTTTCACAAATAAATACAGACATTACAAAGTTTTAAGTTTCTTTTCTTCCCTCCTTTCTTTCTAAGAAACATTCCAAATGAAGTAAATGATGTCTCAATTTATCTGTAGTAAAATTTGAATTCAAAGTTCACAGTTTTTTATTCTTTTCTTGCTTTTGTCCCCTCCCTTCATTGCTCTGATTTCCCACTCTCTTATTGAGCTACCATAAATGTTACACACATACAATACAGTAATAATCTAGAGGTGGTATTTGTTATGTGCAATAATATATGAATGTATATGTAGGTATTTGGTCTACTCCAAGCCATAATTTTTCAGAGCAAAAACAATGTTTTCCACACAAACTCTCTTCAATGATTTAAAAGATTTTAGGGAACATTTGAGCATGATTCCTATATGTGTACGTCGCATAATTTTGAGAGAAGTAACTCATTCATTTTTGAATTGATCACATCCAACATGACATGCTGCCAAAAGATGTTGATCATCAGATTGAGAAAAAACAACTTTTCACATACATCTCATCTGCTATGCAAGTAGTTTTTATTGTTTTTCCTGTAATTAATCACCACTACCTACAACAAATTGATCTGAGTATTTTTGCTGGGTATAAGTTATTCATGTGTCCTGACTATTATAAATATTTGTATTTATCTATTTGTCTTTATGTCTGGACTTTGCCCAGCTCTAAGTGTTCAGAGAAGAAACTTGAAATTCTACAAACACACACTCTCTTCAATGAGAAGTGAAATTGTTTAATATTTTTATTTCTGTAATCCCTCCACCAAGTTTTCAGCAGAGGGTTCAGTTTACAATATGATTTTATGCCAACTTTCTGTGGTGTTGGTGATTACTAATTTCCTCTGGAATACTAATCTTTACTTGTTTCCAAGATGTATGACCAATATATTTGATAAAAGTGACCCCAGTTCACCATAGTGAAGCTCACCCTCACTACACTGTCTATGCATCAGAGGTAATCCTAACTTACTAATCATCTCTCGATGACAGGCATCCAATCAATTAGTCACTTACATTCTGTTTATATTAAATTCTGGTTTGCACTAAAGAAAAATAGTTTTATTTAAATCAAATTCATTTGACTGACATGTTTTGCCTTTCGGCTTTGTCAAAGTAGCAATTTCAAATGCAACAATATAGAAATGTTCTTTTATATCAAGGAGTGACATCTTGCGATATCCTACTGCACGAGAAGTGAATGTCAAATATTCAACATTACGATGAAACTGCAATGTGAAATATAGATCTGTATATTTGAAAAATGAAAATTAAAAGGGGCAAGGGGGGGGCATAGATGCCAAAAAATATACTGTCAGTTATGGTTGCTATGATTCTTGGCTACCAACAATGCGATTCTTCCCTCTTTTTCAATTTTTGCAGAAAACTACTAGAACAAATCTAAAATTACAAATTCTGGTAATTAATTGTCAATGATTTAAGCTGAGTGAAGAAGTGGTATAGTCAGTGGGTGGCAATGAAATGCCAATGTGTGCTGGGTTCAAATACAGACTATGATTATTGCTTCAATTTTTATCCAACAGATATAATTCAGTAGACATTTTCTGGCATTTTCTTAATGATTCAAAATTTATCTGGATTGATTTATTATTTTCCTGGTAAAATTTGGAGCTGCTGATACTTTTGTCTATTCACAAAATAATATACCTTGATTTCAGGCTTAATATTATTCTGAAAAGCATTGAAAATTTATATTTCTTTCTTGCCACTTTTCCTGTAAGATTTCTTCTGTTGAGAAATCAAGAAGATTTCAAGGCAATGAGCATGACTTTCTATTAAAAAGCATCTAAAACATTCAAGAAAAGTTTCCTAAAATCAAAAACAAAATAAGGCAAATACTATTAAGATAATTGTCTGTTTTCTGTATTTTTAAAAATCTGATATGTTTGGTGACAAAAGTTTTTGTTCTTGGCTAATATATAATTTGAACTTTTCCCTTCACTGAACAATTTTTGCTAAATGAGAATTACTTCCTGTTTCCGAGCATGGCTGTTCATTTTGTTGAAGAAGTTCTGCACAAAGGAAATATTTTGCTTCTCTAATGTCAGGAAGCATTAAAATTCATTGAACCATGAAGCAAATACTCACGCACAAGCTCACACAAATGCACACACATGCATGCACACACATGCATGCATACACAAAAAAAAGTATCATAGCTTCCTTCTAATAATCTTTTTTCGATTTTTATGTTTCCGATCAAAAGTGATGGCAGTTTAAATCAATGACATAACTCTTTGAGAGAAAAGTTAGACAAAATTATTTTTTAGAAATAAGTTACAGATCTCATTTCAGCATGGAATGATGTTGACATTAAATGATCATTTACACAATTTGAATAAAAGATTGTGATTCAAAAAGCAACTTTTTAGATGCGCTGTCTTTTGCTTACATGGTAAACATGAAAGAATAGATGCTTTTCCCCTCATTTATGACCTTAAAAACTGCATTGTTCAGTAGGAGAAATAAATTAAGGACAATAATTGTATTATGAAAAAGGAAACTATAGAGAATCAACTGACAGATGTATAAAAACATATGTAAAAGAAAAGAAAAGGCATGCAGGCAATGCTTAGAAACTGAAGAGCCGTTTTGAAGAGGGCTTGTTAAATACAAATGACTTTTGCTGAGTTATATCTGAACACCTACAATCTTTTGAAGCTTACATCTGGTACTCTCAAAGGAAGTGGAAAAGGAAGAAAATATTAGTTGAAACAACAACCAACTGAAAACCTATTTGCGGGGGGGGGGGTCTAAAAAAACCCCACTTTTTTTTAGACATAATGAGGAGTAGTTGTTTAGATTTTCAGCACACCAACTCTAAATACATACATTCATACATGGCCAACCAGACTAACTTAAAAGCTGCAGAAACCCATGTTGACAGCTTTGATTAATGGTTCCAAATACATATCAAAACAAATCCATGCCAGAAAGAAGATTTTTTAGTTTGACTAGTGATAAGAAAAGCATATAGAGTATGAAGCCAGCTATTGAAAATGTTTTCCTGATTAACCACAAAAATTTAGCAGAAGCTAGGATAACTGCTAACCACTAATTTTTGATATGAATTTAGCTTAAATTTTTTTGCTCTAAAACTGTGAAAAACAGACTTGGAGAGTTGAAATTTCAATGTTGTAGTTTAGACATTGAACTTCAAATAAAAAGTACATTGAATGTAGACAAATGATTAATTTCATTTGTTCTTTTGATTATTTATATGCACGTTGATTATCATCAGATATTGGCATGTTGTACCTTTTTGGATAACTCTATGCCTCAGCTAAAACATTGAAATTTCATACAATAAAAGTTTGTGGTTACGGCTTATATTTCTTCCACTAGATTTTTAACAGTTAATCACTTTAGTTTTCATTACCTGTGAATAACTCTGAATATATCACGAACTTATAAAGGAGCAAATCCTCTCTCTGTAAATCAAGAAATATTGGCATTGTGGTCTCTATAAGTCTGGAAATCTCACCTTCTTCTTAATTCCTAATTATATAAATGCATCTATCAAATAAAGTTTCGTTCCTGGTTTAACGGAAACCTGACCTCTGATGCCAACAGAAGATTGGATACCTGAAGACATTGGTCTTTCTAGATGAGAAATTGGTATATGGCATATCCCATCATATTCTATTTTCATCTATAATTTGAGACTGTCAACCAAAACTGTTCCAAAAACTGTCAACATAGGTTTTTTCAGTCTTCAAGTCAGTCTGGCTGTCTATATATATATATATATATCATGCTTATAGGCTGCACTGATAGAGAGCTAGAGGGCTGGAAATTCAGACAGTTTTCCTGAAGAAGCCAGTATGAACTGGAAAAACATAAAAATAAAGAAATTCCTTTAGTATAAAACATGGTTTTCTAAATTGTCTTTTCATTCTGGTATTGTTGGACAAATTAAAATCTACCTCAATATAATGGTCATACAAATGTATGCCTGTATGTATGTATGGGTGGATAATGCACACAGGCCACTCCAATGGAGCTAGAGCGCTGATGATTGGAACATTTGCTCTTTATTATGTCGAAAAATAACATTCTATTTTCTGTAAATTTCTCCCCAGCAAAAAGTTAGTTTTAAGGATGAGGATTAATTTACAATGTGGAATTATTCTAAATAAGTCCCTTAGTTTGTTTCTGGCACCGTTCACTCTCGTTTTGTTTTTTTTAGTGATCGGCTGTAAGGCGAAAGAAGTAACCGATTCATCTATCACCCCTTTTTGATCACTCCCAACATGGAATGCTACGAAAAGACGTTGGACCAGGGATGATTTCTACTGAGGGACTAACCAGACCTGTTTTTATTATTATTGACTGTTATTTGAAGTAGAGTGTCTTGAAGCTATGAGGTTGATCTTAGAATGGACCTGGGTTTAATATCCTTTGACGTTATCTTAGATATTAATTTCCCTCAGGAAGTCAGGTTAAGTGGGCAGAAAAAGAGTGAAGATAATGCTTTTCATATATGCAAGAATGACAAACAGTTTCTCAGGGAATGGCAGGAAGTCCAGAAGAGATAAAGAAACCTTTACCAAGTTGGTAGCAGTGTCGCCAACTTAAAAAATACTTTTGTGCTTGTTTGGCTGTCAAAAAGCACTAAACTGAAAAAGAAGCAGCCCCCAAATGCTGAAAATGGCCAAAACACACCAAAAAGATGCTAAAAAAATGATAAAAAACACAGAAAAATGGCAATGTTTAAGCACACCAGTACTATTTTGGCGATTTTTGGCACTGCCAAAATGTACTGAATTTAGCGTGAAAAGCATTAAATTGGCAATTTTAGTTAAAAGTAAATATTTGAATAATGACTAGGCGCAGATCCAGAGCGATTGGAACCCCCTTTGCTCTGGCAAAATCCAGTTTTAAATTTGAGGAAAAAAATCTGCCTGAAGAAATTTCATACATAAAAAAACAAAATAATCCAAAGTAATTGACGTTAAACACAAAGTTGAACATTTGATACATTCATTGTCTAATACCAGATGGAGTGGAAAAAAAAAAATTGGGAAAAAATCAGACCTTCTTCCTCCCACTCCAAATCCTGGATCCGCCCCTGATAACTAGTGTTAACTTGAACCTGAAACTAAGTGCATGGACATGTGAGGTGCTACCCAAAATTTTTGAAAATAAAAATAAGTTTTGTTATTCAGTCGTTAGAAACCTTCCGGTGACCAATGTATTTTGGCAGTGTGCTGTGTTGGGGGTAATCAACTGAAACATTGGAGAAAGGGATGACCAATAGATAAATTAATTCTCTTGCCTTTCGTTTGACAATAATCACTGAAAAAAACAAGCGAGCACTAATAAGGACCAATTTAGCATAAACTTACATCGCAATCTGGACTTCCATCAAAAACCTATTTTGGCTGGGAGATTTGAAAGAAAAAACATGTTTTTGGATCAAGTAATAAATAAATCATGAGTAAAAGTTTAAATTTCAGCCTCTTAGCTCGATTGGTATGATCTATCCACATGTTACATACATAAATACATAGGCAGCCAGACTGACTTGAAAATTTGAGAAACCTATTTTGGCCGTTTTGTTGACAATTTTGGTTATAGTTTATAATAGGTTTTCCCCTGCTCTCTGAAAGTAGATAATCATAGGAGTCAGGGTACTTGAAGATGTAGGAGCTTTGGATGAAAGAAAGAGATAAAGAGGAGTGCCCACTGCCTCTATAATGGTTTTCTACAAAAGCAAACCTGAATACTATCTTTGCTTATCACCTTTTTTCATAAAAGTGAAAAAGTGGGTGATACCTGCTCTTACCACTATTTTGAAGGAGACTGTGGAAACTATTTGTTCGGATACTGCTCAGAAAGGATAGTCATTAAAGTCTGTACTACATTCTGTTCACATGCAGTAATTAAATTTCACAAACTTTTGGTAGCATCTTGTAGAACATATGCAAGTCAGTCAAACTCCTTTTACAAATGACGTCAAAAATTTAAAGATGAAACATTATTATTACTCTCTGCATAGTTTGGACTAGTATTGAACAACTGTAGCCATCAAAGATGGCAATGGGTAGGTTGAACAATCATAGCTATTGCAGATGGCAAAGATTTTTATCCTTTTTTCATATGGGTGTTTGTTTATGATTTATTCATTTATTTGTTTCCTTGTTTGTTTGTTTGTGTGTTCCAGTGCTCCTGGCCATATCATTTTGTCTACAGAATTGTAAATTGGCATCAGTACTCCATTAAACCCCCTTTCTAAAAAAAAGCTTTCTTCATTTTTTGAAAAAAAAACTTTTTCAACCATTTGGGGAAGGCCTTATTTTGATGGGCTTATTTGTTTGTTTGTGTTCCAGCACTCCTGGCAATACCATTTTGTCCACAAACTTGAGAATAGCCATCAGTACCCCAATAGATTTTTCTAAAATGTTTCTTTTTATCTTTAGGATAAAAGCTTTTTTGACTTTTTTGAGGCCTTATTCTGACAGGTTTATTGATAATGTAGATTCTCCCTAATCTAGACATTTCTAGATAATTTTCTACCCTATTTTAGATATTTTTCAATAGAATTCATCAGTGATATTATAATCCTTGTCCATAAAATTTCTACTGATTTCATCTCCAGTTTTTCATCAGGTTTTTGTTAAAAGTGGTCATTCTTGTGCCCCATCACCCCAAAATAAAGAAACAACAATATGCAAGGACTATCAAATGCACTATCTATCTGAGGAAGGCCAAAGAATACATAAGCTGAAATGTAATAAAATCAAGAATAAGAATATGAGTACATAAGCATACTGGTAAAATACCTACTACAATATGCCTAAGAGATGAGCAGTATGTCTCATATAATTATGGATTGTTAATATATTCATCAAATTGTTAAAAATATATTGAAACTGCTTAAGTCAAATGGAGTGAAGAGCTATTTAAAGGGATATTTAAAGGGATATCATTAAGTGCAGTGACAGCATCCCTCAAACTCAACATCCAGAGCAAAATCCATTCATACAAGAGAATGATACAGAGACTATAAATACTGAAAACCAGTCAGAAAAAGAAATATTAAGAACATTAAAAGATATAAAGATTGGAAAATGTTGGAACCAATGGAATATATTGCAAGTAACTCAAGTATAACACTTTAAATGATCGTGGAATATCTATATTGTCAACATGTGTCAAAATACTTTCAATGATCCTCATTGAGAGGATTAGATCAGTTTATGAAACTGTCATACATAGAACCCGATTTGTATTTCAATCAAATAGATCAACGACTGATGCTATATTCATTCTTTGAAGGATGATCAATACCACATACTCCTCATTCTGTTGCTGCTTCATTGATCTACAAGCAGCATACGATTGGCTACATCGTGATGCTCTCTTTAAAATTTTAGAAATAAGATTGAATGTACCGATTATCAAGAAAATACTGAAAAGACTTCACACAGGAACAGCTGCAGTCATTACCGGAACAAAGATTGTCTTCCATACATTCTCTGGATGTAGATAAAGTGGTATCAAGTCCCATCTTATCTTTGACATATTTTTGGACATTGTTCTACGATGTGTCGAGTATGAAGTTAATTGCAGATATCCAATTGCAGGCCCTAAATATATCTATAACATTGCAGGTACATGTTAAAATGGTCAACAAATATACACTTCAAAATTAAATGAATGGGAGGGAATGTTGTTTTATTTTATATATCGATGGCTTATGTATGAAAACTTGGGAGACTCGCAAGAGATTATCAACATAATCCATCAAACCTTCAAATGTTATGGATTAACTTTATCTATACATCCCCTCCCCAGACAATGGCATTTAATGCAACAGATGGTATCACAACAAGTGAATCCATTATGACCATAGATGGAAAGTCCATTTCAAATATTAGCGAATTCATACATCTGGGACATAGAATCATCAATGAGTGAAAAAACTCAGTCCGTTTTACACATTGCATCTCATCAGTGTTTCAAAAGAGAGAAGAACTAAAAGATATCTCAATAGGTCATCACATCAAAATGAGCACAAGAGTAAAATCTTTTGAGATTTGTATTTGCAATAGACTGCAATGCTTCATTCCAGCATGTCCATTGTCATCAAGGGAACTGACTAAAATCGAATCAATATGGCAGGGATTTCTAAGAAAAATGATCAAAAAGGCTACAAATGTGAGAAAACGCTGAAAAAACATGAAGATCCTATCATTACAAGGCCTGAGGACGAGAGTTTCATACATATATTCTAATGAAAAATGATGGCAAATTACCAGCCCTGCCTCTATCTATCCCATTTCTGCATATCTTAATATCGAAAATACATTGCACACGTAGCTCAAAATTTCCATTGCAAGAACAACTTCTGTTTAGAATTGATATAAAAAAAAATATCAAGGCTTACAAAGGGATACAAATAAGAAACATCATTGTAGACTTTACAACTCTAATGTGGAATGCAAAATGAAGCTGGGTTCAAGTCTCTGATGACCAAAATATATTGAGACAAGGACACACTCCAAATTACAAAAATACGAAAAGAGTAAAGATAATGGTGATGATGATGATGGATGGGAATGATAAAAAATTGCTTGGGTATTTCTTGTGCAATCTGCCAAATTGATTAACTGCACTTCGTTTCATTTATACTTCGAAGTGAGATTTTACAATGAGTGCAAAAAGTATCTGATAAATTGCCAAAAAAGTTTAACTGAAAGAATTTCAACAAAATATTTCTGATTTTTGTTCATAAGTTCTCAGTTTTCAATCTCATTTCAGCATTTTTTTATTTATATATGTTAGTTATTGATTTATATCAATCTTTGGTCCAAGGTCTGTCAATTTTGAAGCTTATGTTATAGTAGACTTTCTTGCAAAGTTAAGGATACTTTTTGCACCTACAGTATATGTATCGACTCTTTCATTAAATAATACTCCATTTAATTTAAGCCATACCTCAGGTTTTTGTCGGAAAAACTCTTTGGAGATAGCACATATCAAATATCAGACTAAAATGACGGCTATGGAAGAGTTTTTTCCCCTCTTCTAGATAAGTCTCTTACATGGAAGTAACTGATCTTTTAAGCTTTAAAGAGTTTAAAATAATTAATTTAATGGAATATCAAACCAGTTGACTCTCTCCATATTTCTCATTCAAGGATCAATCTACTGTGAGTACAGAATGCAATATTTGGCGGCATGTATAAAATCCTCTTTTTCTCTCAAAATATGGCTAAAAAGACAAAACTTACTGTTATTGTTTAGTCTTAGGTTAAGCAGAACTTAAGAAAGCAAAAACTGGGTGATAAATGAGAGGGATTCAGGGAAATGTGTTTTTAGAAGTGTCCAACATCTCTGTAAGTCACTTTGTCTGTCCCCTGTTCATTGACGTTATTTACACTTTTATTCTGATCATTTCTCGTGATAAATATAAAATTACGTCATCAGCACATATACGCATGGGATTACTGATTAAAGTGGTTTTTCTTTTATATGATTTATAGAATTTCTAGTTTTCTGTCTAGTGATCCCTCCTTATCTAGGGTTTCCCTTTCAGTAGTACTCCTCTATCTGTGGTCTCCCCTTCAGCGCCACACTCCCTTACATGCAGTTTCCCTTTCAGCGGTTGCAACCTATCTGCTGTTTCCCTTTCATTGATCTATGTACACATCATTAGAATTCCGTTCTTATTTCTCGATATTTCCTGCTGAAATAAGGGCTTTTTTTATTTGCCGACAAATATGGTACTTGAAAAAAACAACTTGCAAGCAGGCTGATTCAAAACAAAATGAATCCTGAATCTTACATGGAGGTTGATTAATAAGGGTAGTGTGATGCGATACTTCAAAAGATTAAGCTGGTAATCCTTCCCATTGACTGTCTTTAATGATTATCTTCAATTGTCATGGTTGATTAAACAACAAATATCTGTAAATGAATCACTGTACCAGAACTGATCTATTAAATTATCTAAAATTATCTGGAAAAAAAATCTTTTATCAAAAATTATCTGAAAAAGAAATCTTTTATCTAAAATTATCTAAAGGAATGAATCTTTTATCAAAAAATTAAGGAGAGTACTCAGGCAAATTTTCAGGATTGTAGTCCCAAAAATGTGACTAGGAATGCTCAGTGATACACACACACACACACACACACACACACACACACACAGATACACACACACACAGATACACACACACACAGATACATGCATAAATACAGATGAGCAAAGAAAGAAGAATCTGTGGCTCATGTGGTTGGTTGGTTGGTTGGAGGATTTGTGGGGCTATGGTGATTCAATTTAAAACTCTTTTCAAGATCTAGAGTTTCCTGTTGAAACCTTAAACAGGATTTGTGGTATAAGATCCCAAAACTTTGTCAGCTTTTCCATGAGTGTTGGAAACTTTTCACAAATTTTCTTCTCTATTATTTCATTGGCAATGTTGCATATCTGTCTCTTGTTCAGCAACCAGTCTGAATATTTACCACCATTTTGTTTAATTCCCATCTCTGAAGCTAGCTAGAGATTCTAATTAATGATACAAGCGTGATTTGATTCAACCTGATGTGATTGAACATAATAATCCTCTACAGGTAGAGGACTTTAAGATGATACTGAAGTAGTTTTAATGGAACATTGGCCAATTTAATCATCCTGTCTTGAATGCAGCACACAAACAATTTGGTTGGTTGGTTGGTTGGTGCAGCTGTGTGTGTAAGGGCAACATTTCAGCTTGGACCTAAGTGAGGCTTTATGATGTATTGGGAAAGAGAGGTAGATTTGGGTTCTCAATAAAAATCCTAATTTCCTTTGGGCTAGGCTATTGGACGGAGAAAAGCTGTGTGCGATGGCTGAGTGCAATTGAGATAGTAAAGAACAGGATATGAGAAGACATGGCGCTGCCTATTTGCATTTGTCAGGGATGCAAAGATTCGGTCCTTGACTAAAAGTGATTAGATCGTCTCTGCTTCATTCCTGAATAGCAAGTGGTTAAGGTTTTGTTCATAAAGGTCCAATTGCTTGTTCGGTTAGTGGCAAGAGTTCCATTGAGGATTTTGTATGTGTTAGGTGAATAAGTTTCTCTGAATGTAAATGGATTGTTCACAGAAATAAGAACATTATTGATAAAGAATGTGGAGAGGCTATGATCATGACATTATGACTATGAATCTTAGTAGCAGAATGACAAATTCAATTGGTCTACACTAGCTGTTCTCAACCTTTCCAAATGAGAAGAACCGTTGAAATAACTTTCATATCTTGAGGAACCCATGCATGAAAATATTAAGATACATTTGCAAGTTAAAATATCATATGCTTTATAATCTAAAAAAGTAATTATAATTATTCTACAGGAAGATAGTTTTCTAGATATTTATTCCTTTTGGGGATCATTCTAAGATATTCTGACTTTTCAGTCCCCTTTCACTAATGATAGATCTGATATTGATAAGCTCAGCTTAATCTTTTTCATAAAATTTATGTACTTATATACTTATATGAACTAAAAGTTATAAGAACTCACAAGGCAAACATGCAACAAAATCATTAAATAACTGGCTTGATACAGAAAAAAACGGTTTTCTGAAGATAGTCTTGATTAATGAAAATAAAGTTTGTATATTTATCAGTGATATCTGTACCTCGCATAAATGAATCACCTTAGCCCACATGTGTACCTGAGATCATCATCTGGAAATTTGATTGCATTATACCAGCACACATATAAAATTTTGTCGGGATATGCTGTGTGGTTCCTTGGTTATGCTGTCACAAACAGGCTGACAGTCATTTGGTGAATAACTGTTTGATAGCGAACTGGAGCAGTTCTGCAAGCAAAATATTTGAACTGACATTATTTGACTGGAAAGATTTTTTACAGTCTTTTTTTCACAAAAATAAAATTGGGTGCAAAATTAGGAATATAGTTTTTTTTTTACAAAAATTAGGAATATTTTTTTTAATAAAAATTGTGAAGATAGTTTTATTTTTAAAAAATTGGGAATATTGTTTTGTCTTTACAAAAATTGGAAACATATTTTTTCTTCAACAAAAATCAGGAATATTGTTTTATTTTACAAAAATATGGAATATAGTTTTTTTTTACAAAAATTAGGAATATTTTTTTTCAAAAATTGGAAATATAGTTTTCTCTAAAAAATCAGTCATATAGTTTTCTTTTATAAAAATTGGGAATATAGTTTTGTTTTGCATAAATTGGGAATAATGTTATTTTCACAAAAATTAGGAATGTAATTCTTTTCACAAAAATTGGAAATATAGTTTTTTTTTATAAAAATCAAGATTATATTTCTTTTTATAAAAATCAGTAATACAAATTTTTTCTACAAAAATTTGGAATTGACTTTTTTTTACAAAAATTGTAAATATATTTTTTCTACAAAAATCAGGAATATTGGTTTATTTAATAAAAATTGGAAGTATAGTTTTTGGGGAAGGGGTATTGAATTAGGTTTGGTCAAGTTCCTACTCCTTTGACCTATCTAACTTGGTTAGATCTTCTGGAAACTGAATTCAAAGAACTTATTCATTGAGATGGAGGCATTGTTGGTTCAAAATGACCATAAAGACCTTTAAAAAATAGTTTTTTTTACAAAAAACAGAAAGTTTGTAGATGGTATTCAGTGGTGTACTTATGCCAATTCTCATAGTTGTCATCATAATCATCAGTATTTATCATCTGTCATTGGACATACACCTTCCCTAGGATTCGTCACATCTCTCTATTGTGGACATTGTGGAACCAATATTTTTTGAATTTGTCTAGTTTGTCTTTCCTGTTTTCTCCCTGATATACCTTGCTGTCTTGTGATCTCTTCATGTGAGGTTAAGTATGATTCTCTCATGCAAGCATTGTGGGTCAGTCTCTCGGTCAGGTTCCATGTGTCAGTTCCATAAGTGACTATCGGGAGGATGTATTGGTTGTATACTCCTCTTTTTAGGATTATTGTGATCTCCTGGTTTTTGAAAGTTTGCTCTGCCAAAGACTTGCCATCCTAGGGTGATTCTTTGCTTAATTTCCTCCTCTTTTTAGGATTTATGGGATCACTTTGTTCTTGGAGGTTTAGCTTCCTTTGCCAAAGACTTGTCACCTTTAAGTGATTCTTCACTTGATTTCTTCTTCTTTTGTGGATTTCATAGAGATTCATTGTCCTAGGTAGATGTAGTGATTTATTTTCTCCAGTTTTGTATCTTAGATTTTGACAGTTGAGTACTTATTCTCGATGCAATTGTTGCACATGACCCTCCTTTCACTGAAGTTTATGTATAGACTGTCTTTCTTGCTTTCTTTGTTTAATTCTACTAAAAGTAGTAGGAGGTTGTGAAGGTTTTCTGTGAAAAGAACAATGTCATCTGCAAATTTGAGGTTGCTCAGATATTTACCGTCTATTTTGCTTCCTCAATTTTTGAAGTCCAAGTTTTGGAAGATAATTTTGAGTCAGGCTGTGAAGAGTTTGGGTGACCTGGTATTGACTTATCTTATTCAATTTTGGAGCTGGAAAGGTTCAGAGTCCTTATGTAGCCTGATAGAGGAGTAGCTGCGACTGTATATATGTTGCAGTACTCCAACATATACTTGTAGAGTGATGACCTTCATGACCATGGGAATTTCCAACAAGTCAAAAGCCTTCTTGAAGTCTATAAATACTACAGCTACTGGCATTTTGTATTCTGCTGCTTAGCTGATTTATTGAATGGAGATAGTCTATGGTCAAATAACTTCTTCTAAATCCAGCCTGACCCTGTGGTTGGTTTTCATCCAGTATTTTAGTAATCCGGTAGGTGATGATTTTTGTGAAAAGTTTGTAGATGCAGTTGAGTAGGCTTACAGGTCTGTAGTTGTTGAGGTCTTTGGGGTTTCATTTTTTATGTAGAAGCATTTTGATTGCAGTGTTCCAGTCCTTGGGACTTGATTCTGTTTTAGACTCAAGTTGAATAGAATAGCTAGTTATTTTTTTGGCAATTTTACCAGCTTTTGCTGCCTCCAAAAATGTGACCAGGAATGCAATGAACACTCAAAGAGAGAAGAATCTAAAGTCCTCTTGGCTGATCTGTCATTTGGACTGTTTATGGAGCTATGGTGATTTGATAATGAAATAACTGGCTTAATACAAAAACATAGTTTTGTAAAGATAGATTCTCGATTAATGAAAATAAAGCTTGAACATCTATTAGTAATATAAACAAAAAAACGATGCAGTACAATTTTTAATATGCATATGAATTGTTAATTGTACCTATTTAGTGAAAAACTTGTTCTCATTTCCTGCTGCTCAAATACTTAATTCGGTTTCAATCTTTAAAACACACAAATTTCATTCTGAACTAAAATGAGTTGGTGAGGTCTTCAACCTCTTTAATAACCTCTTCCAGAAAATTAAAGCTCTGCAGAATTTCAGTCAAGAAAGGTGGGTCAACAGAAATTACTTCAGAAAGTGACTAAATCCAGATTTTAAAATTTTCTAAGATTCTTTTATTTTTGGTAAAAGTTCAATAAATAAGCAGAATAGATAAATCTACTGACTGTTCAATTTTGACACATGGCTGGATTCTTTAAGAACTCATCAGGGATCAAACACTGAGTTTGCCAAAAGATGTTGGTCACACAACGGTTTCTAATAAGTGACGATCCAAACCTCTTAATTTGTAGCTGTTAAATACAATTTCATTCTTTACTCCTTCATTGTTTTGTCTATATTTTAAATATACAATTTATGTTTTAAGTATATATTTCATATTTTACTTCTTCTCAAAAAAACCCAGAAAATCCAGAAATCTGAGCCACCTCCTGTCTCAAGTTTGCTGGATAAAACGTCAAGCGATCCATTTATCTTCAAAGTAGGTAGAAAGGCCCTCCCAACTTAGCGGAGAGGCACAACATGATCTTCTAATCTTTTACCCATCCTATCTAGCTTAGCGCTGCAATAAACAGTGCTTAGTGAATTTCATTAGTGATCTCATTTGGCCAATCTCTGATATCATAAAAAAACATTTAAAAAATGGGTCGGGTTAATTACTCAATAGGAATCGTCGCTTGACCAACATCTTTTGGCAGCATGCCTTGTTGGGTATGATCAATCAAAACAAAGAAGAAAAGACGATCAATAAGTTAGTTACTTCTCTTGCCTTTTATTAGGCAGTGATCACTAAAAAGTCTGAATTAAAGAAAAACCAGCATAAATGCTGCTTGACACAAACTAAGAAACGAATTTAGTATGAACTTACATTATAAACTGAACTCCCCGCTAAAAACTTATTTAGTGGGAAGGATTTAAAAAACCCAATAGACATTTTTTGAAGACCTAATGAGGAGTAAACAAAAATTTTCAGCCTTGTAGCTCCATTTGTGCAGCCTGTGCATGCATTGTATGTACAACAGGCTAAACCAACTTGAAAGCTGAAAAAACTTCATTCAACAGGTTTGATGACAGTTTTCGTTGATGGTTCCTGATTAATGCATTAACAGCAACTGTAATTAAGTAATCAAATGGTAATTAATGCAATCATGATGGAATTAAGGATTTATTTGTTCATAGAGGCTTAAATTGAAGCAACTGCAGCCTAATATGAAAGCATCCACATGTTGGTGAAGTTACTCTGTATTCTTGATCATTGTGTGTTTGTCTTCAACATGTTTGTTGTACATTACATTTCCTTCAGTGAAGTTCATTTAGAGACCAACTTCCTTGCTTTCATTCAGTTCATCTACCATAATTTGGAGATCATAAAGGTTTTCTGATGAAAGGACAATTATCCTCAGGAAATCCTCAAAAGAATTAGAAATCAAGCAAAGAATCACTTAAAGATGGCAAACTTTCTGCAAAGCAAACTCAACCTCCAAGAACAACAAAAATCACATTAGTCCTGAAAAGAGAGTATACAACCAATGCATCCTCCTAATAGTCACCTATGGAGCTGTAACACGGAATCTTAACCAAAAGATTGACTGAGAACCATGCAATGTACACATGAAACAATCCTACTCAACTTCAAATGGAGAGATCACAAGACAGCACAATATATTAGAGAGAAAATAAGGGTCCAAAATATAGAATCCATTAGAAAACTCATATAGTAATGGGCTGGTCATGTTGCTGGACATTATGACTTACACCTGGATCCCCTGAGATCACATGCAAAATCATGGCCAGCAGAATATAAGATGGTGTGACAAACTAGACAAATTCAGAAAGTATTGGCTCTGTGTTGCCAATGAGAGTTTTGGTAAATTTGGGGGAAGATCTATGTCCAACTACAGACACTAAAATGCTAATGATGATGATACTGTATATTAACCTATCACCTGACATTGTAGATCTATGGCAGATACAAAAGAATTTATTGTGATTGATGGCAACTCACTTCTGTCATGGTTTTTATTTGAAACCATCAACAAAAATTCACACCCAAACAATCAACATAGGTTGGTTTTGCTTGCTGACTGGCTATGTATGTATTTTGCATTCAAGCCACACTAATGCAGCTTGAGGGCTGAAAATGTAAACATTTACTCTTTATTATGCCCACAGAAAACATTTTTTTTAAAAATGCACCCTGTAAACAAGTCTTTAGAAGGGGGGAGGGGGTCAATTTGCGATATAAGTTTACCCTGAATTAATCCCTTTTTGTGCCCGCTTGTTTTCTTGAAAATTCAGACTTTCCAGTGGCTACTGCCCAACAGGATATTCTGCCAAAAGACGTTGGTCACGAGTTGATTTCTACTGAGTGACTAACCAGACCTTACTTGCAATTGATGATTTGCAATGGCGTATCATGCAATGGTCATGGAATTTTATCTTGGAATCGTTAACTATCACTCTTCACCGACTTTTGAAGTTAAAATGTAAACATTTATGATAGATTTAATGTTTAAAAAAAAATCTTTATTCAAAATTGAAAAATGCTGAGCTTTCTTATCAGACTTGGATATGACAATATACTTCATGTTTTCACAATTGAATGATTTTAATGGTGAGGTCTGTCTACATTATAACGTCTGCATTCTAATAAGGTCAAAAACTTTAGATCATATGGTTGAATCATTTATATACAAACTAGACAGATAACCTGCTGTTGTTGAGGATAAAAAATTCAAAATCATTTAACTAAAGCTTCTTCTTGGTTGGGATAAAATATTGGTATACGTTGAAAGATTTCATGAAAAGAGTCCATTATTATTTCATGTGTGAATGGACATTCAGAAGAGTTTTCCATGTCTATTGCAGGTCCCCCTGCCAGCCAGTGAGCCAGGGATTGAAAAGGCCCAGGGACCCTGCCTGACCCCAGGGTCATCATCTGAGGAAGGCTTTGTTGAAGGTATGGGGCCTTTTTTACAGCAGTGACTGTATAAAAAGGGATTGTGTGTGCATATGCACATACATCAGCATCTGTGTATATCTCTGTGTGTATGTGTGTATAAAATAAATGATACTGATGCCAGCAAAAGCTTGAATTTGAAATCATTAACCAAAACAGTCGCCAAAACTGTTAAAAAAGGTTTCTACAGTTTTCAAGTTGGTCCAGCTGGCCATATATATATATATATATATATATATATATATATATCAATCATGTTTATAGGCCATACCAATGGAGCTAGAGGGCTAAGAATTATAACATCTATTCCTTATCATGTCTAGTAAAAATGTTTTGTGTTTTTAGACCTCCCCCAGAGTGAGGAGTTCAATTTGCAATGTGAATTCATGCTAAATTTTTTTGTAGATCATGCACGCTCGATCTTAAAATATTCAAATGTTTTAGTGATCCAACAAAAGGCAAGAGAACTCAATCATACCCTTTTACAATTTTTTGATCAATCGCCCCCAACACAACATACTGTTTGTTATATAACAGTTTCTATAAAGTAACTAACCAGACTTGTTTATCAATGACTTTCATTTTCATAAAGGAAGTAGAATTTTGCATGAAAACTTAGTTCATTAAACAATTGAATGAAATAGTTTTTTAAAGAATCATCAGCTCAAAATAAGTACCTAAGAATAAAAACAGTCGGACACTGACAACATCAAAGTCATATTTTTATCATCGGACACAAATATGATAATTAGGTAGCATAAACATTAAATGAAAGAGTTACGATCAATTTTTGGTATGGATTAAAAATTCTGTGATAGAATTAACATTACTTTGATTGGAATTTGTAGAATTTTGTCAAAAAAATGGTAAGAAATTGATATTTTATAAAATAGATAATTCTTTCTACTTTGTAATTAATTCCTTTTCTTCCTGATGATAGAATCTTGGTATTCAGACTCAATTTGAATATTTTCTCCTTAATATCTGGTGGCATTAGATCTTGTACTCTTTAATTTCAGGATCATTATTACGATTGGAATTTGCTATTGATGCCACCGTACTTTTAAGTAGGTCTTTGAAAAGAGATGATTATTTTATCATATCATCGTAGCCTCCCTAATTGCCCACCTGACCAACCAGCCAACTGAGCTATGGATTCCTCTCTCTTGGCTCATCTCTGGGTCACATTTTTGGGGCTAATTGGGAATGTGCACTGAGCACTATCTGAAAAATTTTTTTTTTCTTTCAAATAAATACTCTTTTGGGTCTATACGGTCATCTGGGACAAACAATGCCAAAACTCTTGTGCAGGTATTTTCTTTATGATCTTTAGTTGAATAGTTGTGGTACATGTGTAGACTATGGTGATTCATTTATGAGGTAAAAAAACAAAATCTAAGCAAGAATGTCAAAGAGACAGAGACAGAGACAGAGAAAGAGACAGAGAGAGAGACAGAGAGAGACACACAGACAGGCAGACAGATGGACAGACAGAGAAACACATATAAGCAAAGAGAGAAGAATCTGTTGCTCACTTGGCTGGTTGGTCAGGCGGGCCATTTGTGGGATCAAGGTAATCTGATATGGGCAGAAAATGATATAGAGACAGATAAGAACAGACTAAGATAGATAGATACATACATACGTACTTATATACATGCATAGATATAATCATACATTTGTCATTTTAGATTCAGATTCTACTTTTGGATTGGTTTTGACTAAAAGTGACTGTTTTGGAGAGCAAAATTAGGGACTTTAGTTTCTGTGATGAGAGGAATTAGATGTGGACTTGAAGGAATTAAAAGATCAAATTTAGTTTAATTAAAGGATTTATTCAGATGTAGTTAGGTTGGGTGATAAATTGACAACGTGAGGAATCTCTACCAAGGCCTCCAAGAGGAATTTCATGAGCTCTTTTGCACCCTCTACACATGCGCGCTTGTCCTTTAGCCATCTTATTTTCATCTGCTATAATCCTTTCAGCATTTGAGACTATAATTGCTGATCAGTAAATGATTGAATCAACCTGTTATTAATGGATTATATCGTATCAACTGAGAATTTTAACTCTTGGGCCCCCTTCAACTCTCTCGGGACCTCTTTGACCTTCTGGGCCCAGATGCAATGCATCGGCTACACTCCCCAATCAGAGGTCCTGATCTCAATCACCTTTACTCGTGATCATTAATGCGATCCTATCATCCTCACTCTTACTATCAGTATTGGATCACCAAAGTGCAACAAATTGCTTTGTGTGTGTGTGTGTGTGTGTGTGTGTGTGTGTGTGTGTGTGCCCAGGCCCTCATGGTCACCTTTTTGGGGCTACAGCCTTGGAGATTTGCATGAACGCACCACTAGGCAGCATCCAAAAACGTCTCCCTTTTGAGTTTCTATGGTCATTTTGAAACCAACAATGCTCAAATCTTGCACTGGTATTTCTTTTTAGATAATTTTAAAGGATCTATTTTTTAAAAATGATTTCAGATTAGGGATCTATTTTTTCAAGATAATTTCAGATAAAGGATCTATTTTTTTCAGATAATTCCAGATAAGGGATCAATTTTTCCGATAATTTCATGTAAGGAAAGTATTTTTTTTGATAATTTCAGATAAAAGATCAATTTTTTTCAGATAATTCCAGATAAAGGATCGATTTTTTCCGATAATTTCATGTAAGGGAAGTATTTTTTTAGATAATTTCAGATATAGGATCAATTTTTTTTTGATAATTTCAGATAGAAGATCAAATTTTTCAGATAATTTCAGATAAGGGATCAATATCTTTTTAGATAATTTCAGATAAAGGATCTATTATTTTCAGATAATTCCAGATAAGGGATCAATTTATCTAGATAATTCCAGGTAAGGGATCAATTTTTTCAGATCGTTTCAGATAAAGTTTTTCTTATTTCAGATGATTTTACACGAAAGATTTATTTTTTCAAGATAATTCTTGAGATCATTTGTTCTGTTACACGTGCAGACTGCAGTGATTCATTTATGCCGAGTACAGAGAGTGCCCCCTATTTCCACCTACTCTTACAGAACACTCAATGTTTATGCCTGTGTTAATTGCACCACAGCAAGGTTCCCAATAATTATTTAGTATCCTTAGCTTAGTACAGCACCAAACAACAAGTGGAGGACACCCAGTGAGGATTAATCTCACTTGAGTAATAATGGTCTGTGTGACTAGTTAACTAACCATTATTCCATGGTAGGACGTCCCTCACAGCTAAGCTGCATATGTGATGATAATTATCATGGAGCGACTATTGGAAAACAAAAAAATGTAAAGGTGATTCAAAGCAGACTTCTTATTAGAAACTGTCAACTGGAGCTGTCACCAAGACTTTCAACAGATTTCTTCAGTTTTTAAGTTGGTCTGGCTGTCTGGCTGGTTTGCTGTGTATGTACACATCATAAGTAGAAGCCTCACCAATGGGGCTAGAGTGCTGAAAATTTTAATATTTACCCCTTAATACGTTTAGAGAATTTTGTTTTTGTTTTTTGAAAATTCTTTCCCTAAATAAGTTATTGGGGGGGGGAATAATCTGCAATGTAAGTTCATGCTAAATCGATCATTAGTTTGTGTCCAATGTCATTTGTGCCTTTTTTTTTCTTCAGACATTTTAGTGATCACTTGCCAACAAAAAGTGAAAGGAGTACCTTATTCATAGATCACTCCTTTTTTTCTGATTTTCCAATTGATCGCCCCGACCATAACATGTCGCCAAAAGTTGTTGGGCAAATGACAGTTTCTATTGAGTGACAAACCAGACCTGTTGCTTCCGATTTTGAGATTTTACCGATCTTGCAAGCATTAATAGAAAATGATCCTCGGAAAGCCTGAATAAAAACATTAAAGTCTGAAGATCTTGTCCTCATTCCGAGTGATCCTTTACGTCTGTGTGTATCCGGAGAGGAGATGGTGAATGTCATACGGAAGAAGAAAGAGAGATTAGAATTTCTGAGACAATGCCAAAAGGATATTATAGAGAACTATAGTGGTCTAGACATAATAAAGAGGATATTCCTGCTAGTTTTTGAAGAATCAACAATGATTCCTTTATGGATTAAATATCTACATCTGTGTCTTTCTATATAAGAGTCTTGGCATACTTCCTTATCAATCTCTCTTTCTCTATCTATACATATTTATGTATGTATATTATTGTAAATTGTGTTATATTATATAGAAACTCTTTTTTGAATGATCTACCATCGTTACATGGTTAATGTATCACTTGGCCTAGACAATGTAAATAGAATCAAAAATTAAAGAGTATTGGGCTGCTACAGGAATTGATCCTGCATGTGATAGGGTAGCTGCTTCAACATAGTTGCTCTTACCATTGAGCTTAATAGCAGCCCCATTTTCTTTAATTGTTTATACTATTTAAGTTGTCCAGGCCCAGTGATACATTTACCATGTAATGACAGGAGATCATTTCAAACAAAAGTTTCAATGAGTAATAACGGTAGATCACATAATATTATGCAATCCATAATCATTCTGTCATTTCATATATATCCATTTCTTAATATATATATATATATATATATATATATGTATATATATATATATATATATATATATTATATAAATCAGGAATATAATACAATATGATAAAGTTTGATACCATATCCAATGTATGATGGGATTATTTCATAAAGTGCACAATATATATATGTATATTTATGTGTGTATGTGTGTGTGTGTGTGTATGTGTGTGTGTGTGTATGCGTTATACAGCATGCAGTGCACATTTTATAATGGGGTAGCTTTGCCTTCGTTTTCCTTCAGAAAACTGAGCTGTCTGGTCAAGCTGTCTAATGGTTTTTGCCATGAGTGTTGAATTTTGTTCGATTCATCTCTGGCTGCTTCCCTGGTCAGTGTTTCCAGATCTTCCCCCAACCAGCTCGGCAATAAAGTACCCATATGTTTTCTGTGGGGTCAAGATCATCAACTGAGCTGGCCAAAACATTACAGATATAGACTGCCACTGAAACCATAATTTTGTGGTTTTCACCATGTGTACTACAGCAATATCTAGCCTCTTATTTCCACGACACAATTTGTCCCGCTTTGTAAACAAATCTTTTTCTAAAATATTCTGGTACTCCTGAGCATTAATATATTTCCTCCATCATACTAGCTTCCCAATGTCAAATGCAGAAATCCTCCCTCCCAATACCATGATTCCATCTCCTCCATGTTTCACTGTGGTAGAAAGGAATTCATTTACCTAACTTATAGCAAAAGGTTTCCAGAGCATCTGTAGACAGCTCAGATTGTGAGTTATCTCTCCAGAGAATGTACTCGGACCATTACATCTCATGGTGGCCATGAGGTGACACAAATCTCAGTCTGTCTGTTATATTCTTTGTGGACAGCAACGGTTTCTTTGCACACCGCTTGGATGACAACAAGGCTCTTTTTGGCCTTATTGAAATCAGTTGAGTTGATTTTTTTAATTTCTGATTTGTAGTGTCAATAATGTTAATGTAACATTTAAGCTGTCACGGTGGTTTAGGGTTAGCTTTGATGGTTATCAATCGGCTTCCTGCAGGATTAGTGCAGATTGAAAATGGTTGTAAAGAGATCAACGACAACACATGTTTTGTTGGTAAGCTGCTTGGATATCAAGAGTCTGGCACCGGTACTTGGCCATTAGCCATTAGAGGTCAAGGCCAATAACCCAGGAGCAGTTGCTTCCCTTTAGTTTACATTTCAATATCACTGCAGTATCTGCAACCTCATTTCCAATGCCACATAGACATTAAAGGTAGCGTTTCAATCTAGAAAAGTCATATTCAGTCTTCTGTCATCTCGGCTGGTCGTCACTCTAGGTCTTCCAGAACCTGCCTCCTGTTCAACACAACTTGTCACTTGATATGTGTGGCCAATTCACTCAATTGTAGAAAATAGAATCTGGAAGTCCTCAGACTTTAAAAGTTTCTGAATATCTAGATAAACTTTTCTTGCTTGACAAAGATCAGCAATGCAGCTTTTGACTTCTACAGATGCATAAAATTTATAGTTTTTTAGAAACATTTTAAAACAAAAATGCTGGTGAATTGTTTAAGAAATATATATGCAAATAATGGTGAACTGCAAAATAACTTCTTTGTCAATTTTAAGGACATTTAAAATGATAATATTGCAACAATAACAATACACAGAGAAGATGGAAGGTTGATATTTTTGTAACCTGGGTCAGGTTTTAGCCAAACAACAATAATTGACTATTTCAAATATGTTTACACACAAACTTGGCAATTTTCGTATTGATATAATTTGCTTGTATTCAATGACACAGAAGAGTAATTGCTCACAATGTGATGGAAAGTACTTGGCTCATTCAGTTTCCCCAGGAGTGAAGATACATGTATAGGTAGATACGCATACATGTCAGAACACATGAATAGCCTAAACCAAGCAACAGTATTTAAACCAGTATTGTGGGTAGCAATAATTAACAAGATTGAACATTGAAAAGTTATGCTAAAATATTAATCTTATAGGAACACACACATGTATATGTATACATATATATACACACATATACATACATATATATATTCATTTATATGCATTTATACGTATACATATAAATAGACATATACATACATGTATACACATACACATATTCATAGATACATACACATATATATAGATACGTATACATATATATGAATACATATACATATACATACATATATACAGATATACAGATATGTATATATATATATAAGTCCTAGCAGCAGTTATGGATGTCTTATTGGTTGTGTTGCTCAGAGGGAGCATTGGTTGTAATGGATACTGGAGAGCTGGATAGTAGTTAATTAGTAGACTATGTGGGTGCTTGGTAAGTTGGGAATGAGGCTATCTCTGGGTTTAGTCTGGATGGTGGGGTAAGGGGGTCCTTGCTATGTATCATTGAAAATCTGTTGAGAAATTTATGCTCTGTATCCCTAATGGTCACTGTGAATGTTCTAAAAAGTCTGATGGCTTTGATTTGTACAAATAATTTACCATATGTAGATTTCTATCAGTAAGGGTCTGTATGACTGTAAAGTTTCCAATTTTAGATATTCATGAAAGAGGAGATAGGGTTAAGATGTGGGGTTGTTATGAGTCAAAGGATCTTGGTGTTAGAGATTGGTGTGGTTAGGGTTATTAAGTTTAGTGTTGAGTACATTAAGGGAGAGAGTTTTTAAGTTTGTTAATCAACGTATCCTTATGTTGTTCTAGAATATTTATTGCGGGGGGAAGTGTATTTTTTTCTATTTTTTCAGTGATTGTGAATCTTGCATCTGTGCCAAATTGTGACTGGGGTGCAATAGTGTAGTTCTACTAGGAGTAGGTTTGGATGATTGGGTAATTTGTTTCTGTGCCTTTAGTTATTAAGTCTAATGTTGAATTGCCACTTGGACTTGCCTATGTATTGCAATCTGCATCTATCATATTTGAGTTGATAGATAACATTTTTATTTTAACAGTTAGAACTATGGCATACATAGAAAGTCTTGCTAATGGTAGAGCAAGCGAAGATGTTGGTGTGCTTAAAGTGATTTCAGCATAAAGTATTTCTTTTGTTGCAGGTTTGGCACATGATACATGGTTCTAGGAATATTTCTTCGAGTTCTGTTTTGAGTGTAAGTATATTCCATCTCTTATTAGTTATATGCGACAGAGGTGGGATTGTGTTGTGGAAGATGATTATGAGTGCCAGTCAGTCAGGTTTATTTTTGATAAGTGTTTCTTTTCTGGGTAGTGTAGTGGCTTTTTTTGTTTGGTTATTTGTATCTTCTTGTGAATATCCTCATTTACTGAAATATTGCAGAAGTTAGACTTGTGTCTGTTGAGCTCACTATCTGTTGAGCAAATTTCATAATTTTAAGTGCTTGTGAAAATGGTAGTTTCTTTTTCAGGCGTTTTGGATGGGCTGATTTAGAGTGAAAGTAGTTATAAGTGTCTGTAAGTTTAGTATAGAGGATGGTCCAGAGGTTTCTAGTATTATACATGTATATGCAGGTGTTTAGGGAGGCTATGGAATCAGTAGATTTCTGGTAGTCAAATTTAATCAAGTTGTGTGAAGATTTTATGTGTGAAAAGAATTTCTCTAGTTTTGCTTCATCTCTTGTATATAAAGAATATCATCTATAGATCTGACCGATGATGCAGTCTTTGTCTACATCTGGGTATATGTAGGTCTCTTCAAATTTGCCTACAAAGTTGTTAGCATAGGAGGAAGCTCTTACTATGCCCATGGCACAGCTTTTCATCTGGAGGAAGTGTCTATTTGAAATTATCGAGTATCTATTTGAACCTATCCAGTTTTAGAATGTGTTGTATAAGGGTAGTAATTGTTTTGACTTCTGGTTCTTTGTTCATTCTATTGTTAAGGGCATCTTTGAGAGCTAGAATACCTCCTTTCTGTTAATTATTTGAATATAGGGACGTTAACGTCCATCGGGACTAGAGGTGCTTTTTCTCGGATTGTTTTGATGTGTTTGATTTTGTTTAAGGGGTCAATAGTGTCTCATATATAAGATTTAACTTGCGTTGCTAGGTGTTGTATGAAATGGTCCTCTTATTTTGTTAGTTTGTTGGTGTGGCAGTTGGTGGAGAAAAATTACTAGTCTACTTGGGTTAGTTGCTTTGTGGATATTTAGAAGTAGGTTGAACTTTGCATGTTTCATGGAAGTGAGTTGAAGTGTATTAAGTGTTCTTTTATTTATAATGTCATTGTCGTACATCTCAGTTCGTGAATGAGTTAAGTTTTGGTATTCAGCAAAGGAATCATTAGGGAGTTCTTTGTAAAATTATGTATTGCTCAATAGAGTGTTAGTTTCTAAGAGGTATTCATCCACATCCCAATTTACTATAGCTTTTCCCTTATCTGCTTTAGTGATTATTAAGTCTGTATTGTTTTTAAGTTTGTATAGGGACTCTTGTTCTTCAGTGCTGAGGTTATCATGTGGTTGGAGCTGATTATTGTGGTTGTTAATGCGGGTTTTAATGACTTCTCTAACTACCATCTCAAATATTTGGATAGTGTTGTCTATGTTCTTAGGGATGAAAGATTCATTAGGATTTTTGAGTCTATCTTAAATATCACTAACATGGTTCGATTTGCCAAAGTGGGCTCTTAGCTTCATTCATCAAAGGAGGCATTAAGGTCCTTTTTTAGGATATTTTTGTTGAAGTGTGGATGGGCGGGGACAGAAATTTAGACCGCTCAGGAGTATAAAGGTATCTCTAGTAAATTTGAAGCTACTCAGGTTAATCACTTTGTCTTCTGGGTCTTCTTTGATTCTAATGATGTGTTGTAACTATTTATCAAGTCTTCTAAAATTCTTACATGGGATGGTATTATGTTTTGAATTTATATGCTATTAAGAAATGGATGTATGATCCGACAGAATGATTATAAATTGTGTTATATCACATTGAAACTCTTATTTGGGATGATCTCCTGTCATTACATGGTAAATGTATCACTTGGCCTAGACAACATAAATAGAATAAACTATTGAAGAAAATGAGGCTGCTACAGGAATTGAACAGTGTAATAACAGGAGTTCATTTCAAATAATATATCGCCATTTTGTAATCGTAATTGCCTAAAGAAATATGAGTATATATGTATGCATATACATTCATATATGAGAATATATGAGTATTTATAGATGTATATATATGCACAATAAAACTTTTTTCTCTGTATTTGCTTTATAGCCACATACATGCTGTATTCATACATATGTATGTAGAACTATGCTTGTTATACATATACGTGATCAGAAATATTCAAATGCTCAGTAAGATGTAAAGTATACTTTTATTCTGTATATATATTTTTTATTTGATTTCAGAAATTTGCAAAAATATCTAAATTGAATTATCTAGGTCAAGTATTCAATTAACAGCAGTTAGTGAGATTTTGATTTGTTTTTTCTCTCCCTCTTTTTTCTTCTTTTCCCTTCATCTTTGTCATTGTCCTTTTATCTCTTCTTTTTCTTTATTTTTTCTCTCTTCTTTCTTCTTTTTCTCTCTTCTTTTTATTCTTTCTTCTTCTTTTACACTCTTTTTCTCACCCTTCTTTTTCCGTCTTCTCTTCTTCTGTTTCTCTCTTATTTTCCTCTTTTCTTTTTCTTCTGTTTCTCTCTTCTTTTCCTCCCTTTTTTCTCTGTTCTTTTTCTTCTTTTCCGCTCTTTCATTCTTCTTTCTTTCTCTTCTTCTCCTCTCTTTATCTTCACTTTCACTCTTTTCCGTCTTTGTTATATAATGGAGTGAGAGATGGCTGCAAGTAAGTATCCAATTTTAATGATTTATATTTATATCTACATGTTCTCCAATTATGTTTGAAATCATTTTACCCATTAACCTAATAGAAATAATTTTGTTGGCAGAAGCAGAAAAAAGAAAAAAATGAGATGGAAAGCAGACTGTAGAAATTAGATATACTTCACAAACTTCATTGACAGATGTAAATAAAGTTAGACTGCAGTTCAGGTAATATGTATATAGTCATCACTTCATGTGTATATCTTCATTATTAGCTTATACATATGTAAGGAAATGGATATATTATCCGGCAGAAATAATTATGAATGCAATATATTACTTAGAAACTCTATTTGAAATGATCTCCAGTTATTTCACAGTGAATACATCATTTGGCCTAGATGGTTTAAACAGAATAAACAATTAAAGAAATTTGGCTGCAGCAGGCAATAGGTAGCCTTTTAAATACACCGTTGTTCCAACCATCAATCTAAATGGTCCATTGGTGAGGCGAAGGCCCAAATAACTGCTACGTATCCAAATTCTCATATTGTTCACTCACTGTTCATATCTGCTCTATTAGTTTCTAAATTGGGACAATTATAGTATCAAAAAATGGATGTATAATCTTTTTCTTTCAAGCAAAAATCAGGAATAAACAAAGCAATGACTGATCTTTCAAGCGAGAAGATTCGAACCCTGCAGTCATAATGCTGTTATATAAAAAAACAAATCGGAAGATCTAAACAACTAGAGGCCAATGCTTTTCACCACTTGATGAGAAATAACCATGAGATCAGGCTGGTTTCAGAAAATGCTATTGAGCCATTGACCATTTCCATTTGGTAAATCAGCTGAAAGAGAAAACAGCAGAGTACAAAATGCTACTCATTGTAGCATTAGTTGACTTCAAGAAGGCATTTGATTCAGTGGAAATTCTCAGAGTCATTGGTGCTCTCATACAGCAAGGTGTAGACCTCATATATGTCAGAGTCTTGCAATATATCTATTGACTTTATCTGTCTTTATAAAGACTCGGTCCATTCAGGTTGAAAAAGAGTAAGAAACTCTTCACAGTCTGCCACAAGATGATCTTCTGAAACCTAGATTAAGAAAATAAAGGAATCAGAATAGACAGCAAGTAACCTCAGATTTGCTGACGCATTCCTCCTTTTTGCTGAGAACCATCATGATCTCCAAATAATTCAAGACAAACTAAATGAACAAAGCAAGAAAGTTGGTTTTCACAGGAACTTTGGCGAAACAAATGTACAACAAACATGTTGAGGACAATATACAATGATCATGATCAAAAATGAACAGCTGAAGAAAGTAGACCACTACGTCTACTTAGGACAGCGAATCTCCATGGAATCCTCAACAGAAAAAGAAATCAGGAGAAGAATCACTCTAAGCTAGTAAAGCAAGCTCAAACCTCAAGAGCAGGAAAATCTCATTGGTCCTAAAAGAAGGGTATACAACTAATGCATACTCCCTGTAGTCACCTATGGAGCAGAAACATGGAACCAACAAAAAGATTGACCTTCAAAATGAGAACTATACAAAATGCAATTGGAAAGATTTCAAAACAGCACAGTGTATTAAGGAGAAAACAGGAGTCTGAGATATCATAGAATCCATCAGAAAACTCAAATGGCAATGGGCTGAACATGCTGTAAGAATGGCAGACGACTACAGGACATTACAACTCAAAGAATGGAGGGTGGCAAGGCACATAGAGATAAGATGGGAAACAGATAGAGCAAAAGGCTAATCGATTGGTTCCTGTGATAGAGTAATGGCAGTAGTAAAATACAGACAAGATGGAGAGACAAGAAAAGTTTACTTGGAAGACATGCAGAGATTAATGCAATCACACTCATCATAGATGGTTAGAAGAACATGGGAAAGGCCTTTGTCCAGCTGAGGACACATTTAACCGACTAGCATTATAGTGGCTGATTATGATGATGATGATGATATGTGTACATTATATACATATTCATATTTATATATCAATAAACTGATACACACGAGTCTATGCCTATTCAGAAATCTGTATAACTACTAGGAATAAGTGCATATTTGCATACATACTTATAAACAAAGGCCAATTTCAGGTTTAAAGTCTCCTGTTTTGGGAACTGAGGATCTGAAGTATTCAAAGATGGGGACAAATTCCCTGTTGATGTTGAGTGAGGGAGGATTGGTACCATTCTCAATGTGTATAAGCTTGGTCTTTGACCAATTGATGCTTAAACCTGAGTTTGTTTGCCTCTTCGTTAGGTACTAATAATGCTTTTCTAAGTTCATCAATCGAATTGCAGAGCACGGAGATGTTGTCTACATCCTCTAGATCCATCAGGATGTGCTCCCCAAATGACCCCCCCAATGATCCTCTTACAAAACCTTGTCATCAAGTGAGTCGACAGTTGAATAAAATCGGGGAAGCGACTCAGCCCTGCACTTGTTGGAGACCACCGTGGAGACCTTGAAAATTCTCCCAAAGATCAAAGCGTTGTGTGTACAATGCTTCAGTGTTATTGGTCCTCCTGTATGGGTCTGAGACTTGACTGCTAAAACCACATCTTGGTAGCCAAGCTCAATGTCTTTGACAGCAGAGCACTCAGGAGGATCAAAGACATCCTATGGTTCCAGCATGTTACCAATTGGAAGCTAAAAGAACTAAATAGTTACCTGCTTCTTTTCCTCACCGTAAAGCAAAGAGTGCTACAGTATGACCATTTATAAGTATCCCTCCAGAACAACCAACACACACCATCCTGAATTTTCACTCCTGGTGGGCTGGCTGGAGACTGACTGGGGGTGCTCCTCATACCCACAGATGATGTCATAGTTCAGGACCTAGGGTTGTGTAATGTAACTGGCCCAAGTGCAACATCACACACTGGACAGACCAAGTGGGAAATTCTCATTTTGATTATTCACGGCAGTTGAAAGTTATGTGAGTATTTACATTACCGACAACTGTTAAGCTCAATAGTGAGAGTAACGCTACATTGAGGCAGTTACCCTGTAGGTTGCAGGCTCAATTCCTACAGCAGACCCATTTTCTATTCTGTTTATGTTGTCTGAGCCAAATGTTACATTAGCCATGTAATGACAGTAGATCATTTCAAATAAGAGTTTCTATATAATATAACACAATTTATAATCATGTATATGTATATAATAATACATTTTTAAAGTGTATTTGTGTAATATGCATATGTGTGTGTATATATGAATATACATACTGATAGATATGCAGGAATAGCTTACCTTTTACAAACTGATTCATTCCTGATGATAGATCATAAAGCAGGACTTCGTATAACGAGGCATAATCATTCATAGAAAACCATACATTCTCTACTTGTAGCAGTGCTGTTCACTCATGAAAAACATTTTGCTGCATTCAAATTGAACAAAAATTAGATTTTATCTATGTATTTTATATTTCCATTAAGATCTAAATTTCATTTTAACGTACATAAAGCTGGGAGTTCATAAAGTGGGAATTCGTAAAACGAGGTATATCTGAACATTTATACAGATGTGCATAGACACACACAGATGTACGACTGTGTCTATGCGGAGAAATTCATTGGTTGCAAAGGGTGGTTAGATGAGGAAGGGAAGGGTGCTGATTGAGAGAAATGTACTGGCAGCATCATTAACTTCTAAATGCCTGATAATGGTCACTTGACCCGATCGCAATTACCAACCACCTTATTCACACAGTGCTCAGCTCATTTAAGATTTGCTCATGCAGAGAAAATTATCTTTAATTTACGCAGCTCGACTTGTCATCAGATTCTCACAGAGACAGGATGCAGTGTGGTGAGACGGAGACTCGGATTCTGAATTGGTATTGAAATATTTGCAACTCAAATTTGTCTCTATTTCATAATGATATGAATAATCATAATTAGGAACCATCAACCGAAACTGTTTCTAAAACTGCCGAGAGTTTTAGCTTCCAAGTCGGTTCAGCTAACTATGTATGTGCGTATGTAGGTATCACACGTACACAATCGGAGCCAAAGGGCTGAACACTCAAATATGTACTCTTTATTATACCTACCAAAAACTTTTTGTTCCCACCTATCTCTTGAAAATTCTGGCTTTTTAGTAATCCCTGCTCAAACTAAAGCCAAGAGTAGCAACTTATTCATTGATCACCCCCTATTTTCAAAATTTTGATTTCATTACATCCAACAAGGCATGCTGCTAAAAGATATTGGTCATGTGATGGTTTTTATTGAGTGACAAACCAGACCTGTTCAAATTATGAATCATATAATCAGCTTATGTGGCAAATCAGCTCAGAAAGATTGTATAGGAATGGCCATACACTTGAAACTATGCAAATGGTTTTGTTTACCCCACACAGATATGAAATGTCTTCCTCAATGGAAAAATTGATGGAAAATATGGTTCTTTATTAGAAGTCGTTAACCAAAACTGTCATCATCAACAGGTTTCTTCAGTTTTCATATTGGTCTGGCTGACTGGATAGCTGACTGGCTGGGTGTATATGTATGTATGTGTTACACACAGGCTGCACCAATACAACTATGAATTAAACAGAAATTTAAAATATTTATCCTTTATCATGTCTACAAAAGTATTCTTTTTGGTTTTGTAAAAATTATCCTACTAAATAGTTTTTTTGCAATGTAAGTTTATTTTAATTTGATCCCTAAGTTTGTGTCTGGCGGCATTCCTGCCTCTTTCCTGAAAATTCAGACTTTTTATAAATCATTGCCCAACAAAATGTGAGAGAAGTATTATTCATTGATCATTCCTTTTTCTAATTTTTTAATTGATCACCATATACTGGTCACATGATGGTTTCTATTTAGTGAATAACCAGACCTGTTCCTATCTTCTTTCGATCTACTATCTGTTATTCAATGATTAAATTTACTTTCACTCTGCAATTGTGGCTGATCTTAAGTAAAGTCTCAATTAAGATATTACCCTTAAGAGAGCAATTTTCAGTGTGTATGCTCAACCTCATACAGAGAGACCACAAGACAGCACAGTACATTTGGGGAAAAACAAGAATCTGAGACATCCATTAGGAAACTCAAATGGCAATGGGCTGATCAAGTAGCAAGAACGACAGACAATTGATGGACATTATGACTCACAATGTGGATCCCCAGAGATCAAATATAGAACTGAGGCTGGCAGAAAATAAGATGGCGGGACATACTGGACAGGCTCAGAAAATATTGGGTCTATGATGCCCATGATTGAGATGTGTGGTGAATCTTGGAGAAGGTCTATGTCCAACAACGGATGATAAAAGACTGATGATGATGATGATGATGTGAGTGTTTGTGTTTGCACAAGCTTGGGAGATGAACGTATTTTTGAAAAAGGATCTACACATCTATAAGTTTTCTTTGATTTTCGTTGCTTTCAATGTGACTAGAAAACATTTCTGAAGTTTAGCACCTAGAAGACACTAAAAGACACTGAAAGACTATTTATTTACATTCTAATTTGGTTGATTATCCGTTCTGTAGCATGCAATGCAAATCACAATAGCTCTTGTTCTTTTCCAGTTAAAAGATATAAACATCTTTAGTAGTTTGATCTGAAATATCACATATGCAAATGTTATCATTTGTAATGTTGATTCAGCTGGTAATTGAGCCACACATATGTAAATCAAATACAGTGTAGGGAGTAATTTGCATGAACAAGCGGAAAGACATTTCCATGTAATTCGACTGCGAGAGATGACCCAGTAGAACATTTTAAAATCACTTTCCCATAAAAAATAAAACTTAGCATAAATTTCTTTTCCTTTCACATTTTCAGGTAATGCCACTTACAATCATTTCTCAATTTTCTTTCCATTTGATTGGATAAACTCAAAAAGAAGGATAACTCACCTCCTGAATGAGTGACAGTAAATAATATGTTTAAACTACTTAAGAACTTCATGAGTGCTTAATTTGCATGCGTCAAACCTCTCAAATCTTACTGAAACCTAATGTATAAAAGATATTTTTACTTGCCATCGCAGTCAATAATTGAACAACCATAGTTTCAGAATTTGAAGGTGTAAAATGAAAAATTCCATCGAAGAATAAATCTGGTCAGAATGAATTCCAATCATGATAACACTGGCATTTTCCAGTGTAAAACATCTAAGATAGAGTAAAAAACTTCAAGAAACATCTAGATTCTTGAGAATCTGGATTTTATTATTAAAGCTGTCAGAATAAAGCTCTGAAAAAGTTTAAAAAAACTTCTTTTTTTCTGAAATAAAAAAAAATATTTAGAAGTCTAGAGGGGTACTGATGCCTATTCTCAAGTCAGTAGACAAAACGGGATGGCCAGGAGTGCTGGAACACATAAACAAACTCGTAACCAAATGAACATACTTACATATAAACAAGGATAGAATCCTTGTCCATTTTTGATGGCTAATGTTGCTTAATATAAGAAATACATTTGTGCAGACTTATAAGCTCTTTTCAAGCCATAAACATCTTTGTGCTTTTTACTTTTCATATTATCTGCTTGTAGTCATACTTCATGGGATGATTCTTCCTGAGATTGTCTCGGAACATTTTAATCTTTTTTGTACAGTTGATGGATTCATTACTTTCTCTCCTAAACTCTTCCATATCGATGTTATTCTTTGCATAAAATAGTTTTTCCTCACTTCCTCCTTCATCATTATTATGAATATTTATTTCGGGCACATTCTGTTTGTTCTTCCAATAGCTACTTTGTCTTTCCTCAATTTGACCTTCGGTGAAGTGTCGCTGTCATACCAACTGTTCAACAATCCGAATACCTCAATCATATCTCCTGTAGGTCTATTCACCTAACCTTTAAAATCTTGCTAAAACGAAATGTGTGAAAGATGTTTTTGCTTTAGCTTCTGAAGTCGTTACTAAAATATGACAGTGGATGAATAAGTTTGTAGCCTGACACAGATATTATCTGAAATTTGACCTAAAATATTCACTCTATAATATTTGAACCATGTGGTTAGTGGTTATGTCAATAACAAAGAAGGAGATTATATTAAAAATAGATATTTGTTGTTGTTACAATTAACGCTTTGTTCATCATGCTATTCAGACCTGTTGTCTTAATCACAAGGAAATAATACTTGTGTTTATAGTTAACAACCCGTCTATACATTTACTTATATTTGAGTCATTGTTCTTGGACAGTGAAAACAATTGCCAACCTTTCACGATGTATATACACAAATAAAGTAACAGGGATGTCACTTTTATCAATGAATCTGTGCATGTTTTGTCTATTACTGATTTACCAGAGAACTGAGTTCACAAAAAGTCTATCAGTAAGATGTCAAGCTTTATTCTGACAGTGTTTTGTTACTATTAATCACTAATACCCTCAACAAACTGGTTTAATCACTGTTCCTGGGTAGGTTATTCATGTGTTCTTAGATTTATATCTATCTACCAATTAATCTATCTGGTCTTTACTGAGCCCTAACTGTTCATAGTAGAGACATGAGATTCTACACATACATTTCTCTCAATGAATACGGAAATTTTTTTTTTTTAAATTACCCTACTAAATAAGTTTTTACTGTGGGATTTAATTTACAATGGAAGTTGCCAGATTGGTCTCTTAATTTAAGTCCAGCAACATTCTTTGCTTGTTTTTTTTTAAATTTTGTACTTTTCAGTGATCGCAGCCCAAAAGGGGCAACAAAAATCAATTTTCATTGATTACTGCTTGTTTTCAGAATTTTAAATGATCATTCTATTGAATGACTGACCATACCAGTAGTATTTTCATCACGGTAACTTAATTTTACTAACAACTCTGCCTAATTCATGAGGTAAAAAGCAGCATGTGTGGGAGTCGGTGATTCATAATTTCCCTTTGAATGCTAATTATATATTGTTTTTTTTCAGGCCATTTTCCCTTTTGAAAATGCCCAGGGATGAGCATAGATGTATGATTAGTAGTTTATCGACTACATTTCAACAGACAAATCTCACCAAATATATTCGTGCTTCACATAAATGGATCACCATAGTCAACACGTGTACCAGAACCAATTATCTAAAAAATAATCTATCAAAAATGAATCTCTAATCTAAAAATAATACCAGCACAAGATTTGAGCATTGTTTGACCAAAATGACCATAGAGACCCGAAGAACTTCTTTGATAAAATAAAAAAACCTGTTTTTAGCTGGTGCATTGTGGTGTACTCATGCTAATTTTCAAGATTGTTGCCTCCAAACAGACACAGACTTAAACAGACACATTGGTGAGCAGACTGAAGTATCTGTTGCCCACTTGGCTGGTTGGTTGGACTGGCCATTTGTGTGGCCATGATTTGATATTGGAGAGGGGCCCTCAAGGAGCCAAATCCCTCGGTGACCTTAAATCTTCCAAAATCTCTAGTGACACCTCTGGGACTGAACCAGTGGTGGACACTTATCCACTAGACCCTCTCTCATTTGGCCTTCTTTTGTTTCTCTACCATCAAAGAGCAAAAACCAAGATTCATGTAAAATGTCTCAAATTGATATCTTGCCTAGCAGCATCCTACATAGATTTATTGTTCTAGAATTCAATCTGATCCACTTATAAATTTTGTGCAGAATGACCTCCACATCATGACCTCACTTCAAGGCAGGTAACATAAACAGGCATGAATCTTTCTTTTATTCCAATTTATCAAAGCCCGGGTGCTGACCTGGCAACAAATCATTAGCCCGAACATCCTGGAAGTCTTCGAACCCCACCCAAGAGATTCCTGAAGTAGCCTTCTTGATTTCTCCAAGATTTTCCTTCCTAGTTACAGATAATAATTTATAAGATGATGTTCTTCAAAAACTGACTCAGAGTTTGGTGCACATATTTCATCACTGAAATTGTCCCATTGGAAAACTTTTTTCCTCAGTATTTCATATTGATTTAACTGTGAGATGAAGCTAGGATGATACTGCGTATAAGATGATGTAAAATACGAGGTGATGGAATAATAATGAGTAGCCCAAGCAATGGAAATTTGGCGGGTCTTAGCAACTAAGACTATCCAACATCTCATGCCTCTGCCTTTCTCTCATTCTGTGCCTGAATCTTCTGATTCTCTTCCTAACTCTTTCCAAGTTGTTACTTGTCCACGTTTCTATCTAAATGTTATACAAGCATGGTTTAGTTTCATATACAAAAAAACTTCCTACATCATTAGTAAACTACCTAACTTTCTTTTCCCCCTTCTCTCCTTCTTATCAAATAACCTAACTTTCTTTTATCCTCTCTCCCTTCCTACACTACCCTTTTAATAAACTACCTAACTTTCTTTTCCCCCCTTTTACCCTCTTATCAAATTACCAAAATTTCTTTTCTCACATCACCCTTACTATGATCTTATTGAATTATCTGCCTTTCTTTTCTTCTCTCTCCCTTCCTAATCTCTTAATAAACAACCTAAAATTCTCTTTTCTCTTCCTACTCTCTTATCAAATTACTGAATTTTCTTTTCTCACATCTTCCTTACTGCACTCTTAATAAACCATCTAATTTTCTTTTCTTCTCTCTCCTGTCCTACCCTCTTAATAAACTACCTAGAATTCTTTTTTTCCTTACCTACCCTCTTATCGAATCACCTAAATTTCTTTTCACATATGGCTTGATACATACATACATACATAGCCAGCCAGCCAGACCAACTTGAAAACTGAAGAAACCCATGTTGACAGTTTCTATCGATGCACTGTAGAGACATGTTACAGTTGTCAGAAAATAATGTATCCCTTGGCCTTCAGCAGTACATGAAAGAGAGTCTTGGTATAAAGAGAAAATAATAATATCATCACCACCTCTTCCTAAAAATGAATCGAACAGTGATATTGTCAATTTCATATGGGAAAGGGTATAAGAGAACCAATAAGTCAAAAAAGGTATAATTTTCATTTAAAAAACTTGAAAATCAAATCATATGCTCTCTCTCTCTCTCTCTCTCTCTCTCTCTCTCTCTCTCTCTTTCTCTCTCCCTATCTTATTCCAGACAAGCTTTTCCACCAACGTCTAAAAGTCATAAATGCCACGTCATGGTAGAGGCAAAATAAATGTGTTTTTTTTACAATGTATTATTATTATTGTACATTGAGCATCTCCTAAAAACAAGTGAAAAAAGACAAATTGAAAAAAAAAAGAAAGAAAAATCTACTTTTGAAAGGTGGCTACTGCAGTACACGTAAATTTACAGGACTCTATACTACTCTACAGACAGAGGGATGAATGATTGGGAGGAATACTTTGCCATTTTGCTTTTTGGTTGTTTGGTTGGGTCAGTGATTGTGGAAATTAACACTGCTATAATAATTTCTGTTAATGGTAATATACTACTCACAAGTTGGGGATATTGGGATTGAGGTGTGTATGTTTTTTGCTAACAGTGTTTGATTGTCATAAATGGCCATTTTTTTGTGTAGGTACACATGTCACACATGAAAATGGGGAAAATACAGTACTTGTTTCCTTTGCTCACGTTTTGTGCAATAGGAGTTGAATAGCTTCCAAGCGGTGATAGCTTTAAAATCATAACCAAGTGGTAGTACTGACCATTGTGTACAGACATGTTTTATTAGGGCTACAGAAGGCTTGGGGTATTCTTAGAAGGCTGTTATTCCTACCCTGAGTGTACCGTTGTAACCTTAGTGAACAACACCACCACCAACTGCTTGATTGCATTCAGACAGGTAGTTAACAGTTTGATGTTGTTCGTGAAATCTGTGTATCACAAAGTGTGATTAGTTGATTTGTTTCCAGACATTAGGTGATAGTTATAGTCTGTGAGCTGTTATGTTCCAGGTCTCCGCATGCTACCAAACGTAATGATGATCCGTGGATCTTGACCTACGCCCTGCACAATCACCATGCAACTGCAACCCAGCTCTGACAGCTGTTGGGGGGCTGGAGGACGAGGATATCCTGTCCGACAATATGCAACTGGCTTCACTGTTTTGGACTGCATGGTAGGCAATCATTGCGTATGACACTTGAAACAGACAATCATTGCCAAACACTTCTGCAGTTGGCCTGAGCCCATGTGAGGTGGACATTGCAACAATGGTTGATAGTGTGGTTTACCAATGTGTGCAGAATCACTCCATACGATTACTTATACTGAAATAGTTTTGAAAAAGGTCATTTACATACGAAGAGTTTTTCAGATAATTTTACTTCTTTGTGTTGTTTTTGTTGTAAACATGACGTTTCAGCCGATTCATTCTACACCCTTCTTCAGGTGTACTATCTGAATGTTAGGTAGGAAACCAGGGACCAGGTATGGAAATCCAGGCCTAACAAGGGAAGAAAGAGATATCACTTAAATCCAACATTTTGAATGTTCGAACCATTGGAGAAACATTCTGTTAACCAACATCATATCAATATAATACACCTGAAGGAGGCTGTTGAAAGAATCAATAGAAACGTTGCATTAACTATTCAAATAATAAGAAGGAGTTCAATCCTCTGAAAGAACTCTATGAAAGCTGACAATAACCCTGACCCATAATAATTGTAGTATCCTTTACTTATTCTTAGGAGTATAATTTGATAATTTCACAAAAAACAATTTTTTTTCTAGTTAACATAAAAAAAAGTTTAAATACTTGTCTTTCCTCATCCACCTACCTGTACACCAATGATGTATGTAACCATCATCATGATCATCATCATCATAATCATCATCATTATTTTAATGTTGGTCACTGGACATAGACCTTCCTCTAGATTCACTAGACCTCTCGGTCGTGGGCATTCTAGAGCCATTATCTCATCTGAATCGTCACTCCACCTTAAATTTGCTGGTCACAAATTATCTTATGATCTGGAGGGATCCATGTTGTAAGTTGTGATATCCAACAGTTGTTATACATTCTCACTACATGGCCTGCTCTTTGCTGTATGAGTTTTCTAATGGATTTTATTGTATCTTTGATGCCTGTTTTTTTCCTAATATACTATGCTATTTTGTGGTTTCTCTATGGAAAGCCGAGCATGATTCTCTCCTGTGCATTTTGCATGGTTCTTAGTTTGAGAGCCAGTACTTTTGATTAGTTTCCATGCTTTGGCTCCATAGGTGACTATAGGGAAGATGCATTGATTACTCTACTAAAATATTCATTCTGCGTTTGCAATTTATCTTACAGTCCATGGATCCATTAAGAAATCTTGTTGAATGAAAGACTTGGTGCCATTCAATCTCAAAAAAGACCCAATAATATATTTACCACAACCAGTATTAAATCATGGATAACTTGCTTTTTCCATAGAAAGAGCTTTGTGAGAATGATAATAATAGATTTGAGTAAAGAAGAACTGCTAAGTTAAAGAAAGTTGAATACTTTTCCTGGGGAATTCAAGAACTTTTGAGGTACTGGAATGGACCTCAGGTAAAGACAAGAACAGATAAGAATCTGAAAGAAGTTTGGAACAATGAAATGAAGATAGTGAGAGGCGTGTTAGAGTTATCAGAATATTGGATATCCCTTGGGCTTCAGCTTGATGTAACATCTTGGTGTGAAGAAAACAGAATAGTATTAATACTACAACTACTATTTATGGTAATATTCAGATAATGATTGAGTTGTGTTATTTTCATACTGTTGTGCTTAAATCAAAGTCTACTGACACCATAAGTTGAAACTCTATCTTTTATTACTGGTATTTGAAAAAGTGAGATGTTGTCACAGATTAGTGATAGACCATCTGATAAATGTTTAGAGATTATAGAAAAATAAGATTTCATTTTGCATTCTTGAATGACCCTCTGTAGAGTATTCTCATTCATTATAGTAATATGGTGTCTATAGATATGAGAAATGGTGTCTGGTGAATATGATTGCATTCTTTCTATGTATGTATTGGTCTAATTTAAGGCTGTTTAACCAACTAGTTAGGCAACTCTTCCAAATTTTGATGTTAGTTAGCCTCTCCAATCTCCTTGTGGATTGATTCTGAACAAAATTTCAGCAGAATAGAATAAAAATATTTGGTTTAATTCATTCAACAATCTAACCCAATTTTCAATTCTTTTTCCGGAAATATAGCATTTAGAATCACAAAATAAGCCTGAATGCGTGCTTTGTTGTGCCGATTGCAATGAAATGTGGTTTGTGTTGCATAAGATTCTTGTCTTATACTCTCAAAACCAATCCATACCAGCAAAATTTCTGTTTTGTTCAGATACTTATAAGCAGTACTGTAAGTACACATGCAAATATTCACATACACACACTTATACAGATTACATTACAGTACAATAAAATTGCAACATCCTGTGCAATTAAGAGATACCAGCCAGCTGAGTTCGATTCAAAATGGATTTTAATTGGCCAAGAGGGATTTATGTCACTTCTTGATTGCTCAGGTCTGTTTAAAGTTATAAAGTTTAGTTTGGTTAAACACCAAAGTTTATAATTAACTGACAAAAGAGAAAGATAGGACATTGTGTGTTATTCAGAAGGGTAAACCTCTTCATTTCTTGTATTACTCTATACTCTCTCTAATCCTTATTGTTACATAAAGGTTACTTTTAGATATTCAACAGAATCTAGCATCCCAAGGGAAATTATGAATCACCGCCACCTGAGTACGCTGCTTTCTAACTTCTAGATTAGGCAGGGGTATTGGTAAAATTAAGTTACTTTGATGGAAATACAATCAGTATGGTTATGATATAAAAAACAAAACTGTTCTGATTAGTTGCTTGATAGAGTGACTGATCAATTAAAAAATTAGGAAAAGGGGTAATCAATGAATGAGTTACTTTTCCTTCCTTTTTTGGGCAGTGATCACAGAAGAATATAGGTTTTTAAAAAACTAGCATGAATGCTGCTGGACACAAACTGAGGGACCAATATGAATCAACCTGCTCACCCCCCCCCTCAAAAAAAACCCCAAGCTATTCAGAGGATTTAAAAAAAACAAACATTTTCCCTACTCATTGAGGGAGCGTGTGAGCAAAATTTCGGGTTTCTACTAGGAATCATTGGGGCTGGGCAAAGTCTGGATTGATACATAGGATAATTGACGTAGATGTCAGAACACGTGAATAACTGCAGCAGCAAAAATAATAATTTTATTGTCATTCATCTATAATCAACATTGAATTAATGATCACAAACTTCCTGGTCCATCAATCCATTGAATTGAATTCCTCTTTTATCCAGCCTAGAAAGGGTCCAGAGTGCCTAACTATTGATACTATTCATGTGTACAGTTCCACTGTTTATTGGCATTTCTGATTTTTTTCTCATACTAAGATCCTGTTTTTTATTTCTTCTCCATTTCCCTTTGATATAAATCTTTGTCATGATTTTTGTTTAGTATCAATTTTTATATCACATTTGCCAATCATTATCATCACTATCACCATCATCATAATCATCATTGTATCAATAATGATTATCTAATTACCGTAGCCCCACAAATGGCCTACCCTACCAACCTGTCAAGTGAGCTATAGATCCTCCTATCTTTGCTCATCTGTGTTTCTGTGTGTCCCTGGGCACTCCTAGTCAAATTCTGGGTCTACAATCTTAAAAATATGCATGAGTACACCACTACGCATCATGTGAAAACCTTTTTCTCTCTTTATTCTTTCAAAAAAGGGCTTTTTAGAGTCCCTATGGTCATTTTAGAACCAAAAAAGGGCTTTTTGGAGTCCCTATGGTCATTTTAGAACCAAAAAAGGGCTTTTTGGAGTCCCTATGGTCATTTTAGAACCAACAATGCCTAAATCTTGTGCTGATATTTTTTAGATAATTTTACATGAAAAATCTATTTTTCAGATAATTTTAGATAATTCTTCCAGATGATTAATTCTGGTACCTGCATTGGCTATGGATAGATTTTAAGTATATTCATATCTACATTATCATTATCATAGTTGTTTTTATCATTACCATCAGCATCATTGTTAGAAACCATCAAGTAAAACTGTCACCAAAACTGTCAAAATAGATTTTATCAGTTTTTAAGTGGGTCTGTCTGGCTGGCTTTGTATGTATGTATTATACAGACTTCTTCTAAAAATATTTTATTTTCTATTTAAGAAAAAAGAAGTTTTTTTAATCTTTTTGGGGGTCTTATTCTGACAGATTTGATAATAACATCTAGATTCTCAAGAAACTAGATGTTTCTAGATGTTTTTTTTACTCTATCTCAGATAAACAGAATTTATTCCAACCATATTTATTCTTTGATGGGATTTTTTACATGACTTCAAATCTTGATGCTACAGTTGTTCAATTATTGACTGTGATGGAAAGCCCTTGTTCTTGTAATTGTCAACCAAAACTTGCACCAAAATGACAACATAGGTTTCTTCAACTTCAAATTGGGTTGGCTGGCTGGCTATGCATGTATGTATGTATGTATGTATGTATGTATTTCTTTTTTTGAAAATTTCTCCCTAAATTGTTTTTTTAGTGGGGAGGGGTCCATTTGCAATGCAAGTGAATGCTAAATTGATCCCTTAATTTGTATCCAAAAGCCTTCATGCTTGTTTTAGTGATCACTACCCAAAAACATGTGAGAGGAGTAACATTCATTGATCACTCCTTTCTCCAACTTTTTAATTGATCACCCCCAACATGGCATGGTGCCAAAATACATTGGCTGTGTGACGGTTTCTATTGAGTGACAAACCAGACCAGTTTCTTTTCAGTCATGTTTCATTCTAATTACAATCTCTACTCGTTGATACAGGTCGACAAAGAATTAATTGACTACTTCTTTTGCATCAATGTTTTTTTTTGTGTGTTTCTTTGTGCGTTTCCACACATTTCTATAAGATACTTTTTGGTCTGTTGGTTGGTCAGCTGGTCAGTCCCAGTTATATGAAACAACAGAAATACGAAGAAAGAAGGTAGTGTGATGTCATTAAAAGGTGTGGTATCATCAAAATGATCTTCATTGGAAATGATACCTGCGGAATATTTCTGCACCACTATATTTTTCAAACATGAAAATTAATTGACTCAACAAAAGACCACTTGCTCATCTTCCACTTCTTCCTCCTCCTTCTGCTAATACCACCACAGATGGTGGATGCAACGTTGAACTTATGGTTCTTGTATGGTTCTTGCATGTGTGTTCTTTTTTAGGAGCTGGAGTTATTATAGCGAAAGTCATGGAAACTTCTTGACAATACCAACCGGTTATTGCCAGTTAAGTTATTTTTGATCAAGGCTGTACCATTAGTCTTTGTTACTTTTTTTTTTAAGAGTGTTGGTTATAACAATTTACTCACATAAAAAAATTGGTCCAAAAGAATCAAAATGGTCTGCTTATTTGGTGCCACCCCGTACATACCCTGCACTTACTGGTTGGTCTGCTTCAGCAACATTTTCTTAAGCCCTCCTTACTACTCTTGTTATGAAGTCACCTTCCTCCTCAGACTCCACACAGTTTGAGGACCTTTTGATCCTGTGGTAAAACTCACTATGCTTCTGGCTATTGTCAATATGATTCAGAATACACTATCTCCTCTCTGCCTCTCTCTCTCTCTCTCTCTCAGGAGTAGTAATCTTCCCTTCTGGCCAATATTATTTGCTCTTCTGTCTCAGTGAATCTCACCAGCCTATTTATTGTTAAGATATCAGGATAATATTTCACGCTCCAGGCAGAAGTCTAATTTGAAGAGATACTTCCCTAACTCCATCTCCTACACTATCGACAAACTTTGAAAGTTGAAATCAAAAATGAAATTAACTTATTCGATTTTCATGACCTCTCACTTGCTGATACTTATCTGGAAGTCAGTAGACAGAGAGAGAGGGGGGAAGATAGAGAGAGAGGGGAGAGAGGGGGGAGAGGGAGCTGCTTATTGTGATCACTTTGGGATAGGATCTTTTAGATAGCAATAACTGGTCGATAGCATCAGGCTAAGGATATAAAAACAGGTCTTGTCACTTACTCAATAGAAACCATCATGTGTCCAATGTCTTTTGGCAGCATACCATGTCAGGATGATCAATTAAAAAGATTAGAAAAAAGGTGATCAATGGATGAATTACTTTTCTTGTCTCCTGTTGGGCTGTGATCATGAAATAAGAAGTCAAGTTTTTAAAAAAAACAAGTTTGAATGCTCCAGAATAAAACTGACGGATCGATTCAGCATAAACTTACATTGTAAACTGAACTGCTCTTAAAAAATAATTTGGGGGGAATTTAAAGAAACAAAAAGTTTCTTTTCCTGGATATAATAAGAGGATAAAACTTGATTTTTCAGTCTTCTCGCTCCATTGGTGTGGTCCGTATGTATGACATATACATACATAATGAATCGATTGCTTTAAATATACAATCATTTCTATAAATTAATTAAGTTGATAATACTAAATTCATTGTTAAATCATTATCATACATAATGCATTACTATGTTCAGAAAAATGTGTACCCACACAAAGTCTTGATATGATTGTAAGAACCTGAAAAATACTGAAATAGAATGTTTTAACGTAAAATAAACTAAAAAATATTGATGCTGTGGCACAAAGTAGCCATTTGTAGTGTTATGTACCCACATGGAACTGAACTTTGTGAAATAAGATTGTTCATTCTAGCCACTACATCAACTTTTCTTTGTCTATTCTATGTTTTAAATATTCTTGTTCAGTATTTTTAAAGTTTTCACAATTATATCAACACATTGTGCAGGTACACGTTTTTTTATTGGTCCTTATTTCTTTGATACTAATATATACACACAAAATCCTCAACTATAATCATCATTGTTTTAAAAAAAAGAAAGAAAGTAGTTCCTTGGTCAATTTGAACGATCAAGCTCTTAATCACAGAATGAATATTCTAACCAATTGCATCATGGTGACACATTTAGTAGAAAAAACTTATTTTTAGACATAAATCCTTTTTGCCTGACTTTCAGAATCTTTCTCATTTTCAACACTAAAACTCTTGTTTTATATTCACAAATTGGAGTATATTTGGGCCAAATTAAGAACACATTGAAAGTTTGGGGTAATTGACTTCTATGGTCCAGGCGTGTATTGCGATTTTTAAATTTGAAGTAGAATTCCTTACAAATTTGTATGCAGCGTTTTTCAGGGCAATTTTTGTGAGTCAGTGTAATAAAAAATGTTACTCAGCATAAAAGTCTCGGCAAATATAATTTTTATCAAAATTGGTTGAGTCTCATGAAAATTATTACAAAATTAGAGCTGTCGAATTATGTAAAAACTCAACCCACTCATATTAAGGTCAGGGTGCTAAATGTGCCAGCCCGATATTTATGTGGACTGTCCAAATTAAACAAACCTTTTTGGTTGCACTTTGTATAATTTGACACATACATATACATGCATGTGCACACATGTGTGTAGGTAGTAATATAATTAACTGAATTTTAGCTCAAGAGTTTTATAGAATCAAAATTCTAACAAAAATCATGAAATATGAAAGTGTCAATTTATATTCATGGGTTTTGTGAGCTTATCTTTCAAAATGATTTCTTTTTTTTATTATCACATTTATCCAATTATGTCTAGTTTCAGTTCATAAGCAAGCATATGGACTTCAATCTCATCTATGACTTAGTGCACTCACTAACCTCATTTTCCAAACCTACAATATCATCATGCTTTTGAAGGTGGAGAAGATGTGTTGCATATTTTGAAATTCTTCATTAGTGGTAAGAATCAAACTAAAACCTATAAATGGATATATTAACCCAGGGCACGTCTATCGCACTCTGGACTCTTAAGTACATGTAAGTACTTGCAAAATCCATGAAAGTAAAGAGTACAAATATATAAACTGTATTAATGTTCGGTCATATTCAGAGCATCTAGCAAAATTTATACCAAAGTCTTATTGTTGGAATACCATAAAAGCCAGAATTTTGATGAGAAATGAAAGATAATTTATTGAAATTCACGTTCACCAAAAGGCAAAAAAATGGTTAATTTATGCAAATGGCTTTTAAAATGTCGATTGGAACAAGAATAAATTCTGTTGCTAAAGTTACTAATGAGTTTGAGACATGATTCTGGCATTGTAGAACACATACAAAGTTTTACTTTTCTCTTTAAAGCAGAAATAGTTTAGAAAATACTTCTGTGAAGAAAACATTTCACTGGCATAAATAAAAGATTCTCTCTGCTATTCAACCAGTTGTTACCATTACTCTAAAATAGTTAACACAAGCTGCATGAATCTTCCAACGTGATCATGTGTAACAGCTTCTTCAGCATTTATTCAGCCTCATTTTTTCCAACTTTTGGCTGCATTCTTCAAAATAGCTGAAGCTTCTGCCTATTTTCTTTAAAACAGATTCTATTAAACGGACTCTCTGAAACAGATTGTCTAAAAAAGCAACAGTTTTAAAGTTCAGCCTTTACTCTTTAAAAATGATTCTATAAAGCAGCCATACTTTTGGATTTCTGCCTTATTGGAAAAAACGGCTACTGTTTTAAACTTTTGCTCTAATTCTATGTCTCATAATATCAAGCTTCTAAGCCCTTTACCCTTTGAAACAGCTTGTTTGCATGGAAAAATGTCTGAGTTTCTGGCTGTCATTTCTGTAACTTTAGAAAATTGCCAGAATATCCCCTCTTTCATGATAGATTGCTTCAATTTTTTGATCAAGTTTTGAATTGTTCAAAAAAATGTTTGAGGAAACAAAAGAAACAAATGCTGCACCCTGAAAGAAAAAAGAAAGTAAAAAGATTATTTAGTAAGCATAGCTTAGTTTTGACACTAGGCCGGAAGTATGTGAACAAACTGTAAGTATTAAACTCTCTTTTTAATCTTAATTATCTATTAGACTAGCTAGCTAACTATCACACCGTGATGTAACCATAGACAGTCTACAATGGACATCTGCTATCTAAATGTTAAATGATTTTTATCATCGTTAACAAAGTGATGTAATCAGTCTGAAAATGTTACATTAGACACTGAAATTTCAATGTTTATCTATTTTTGGAAGTGCATCATTTTTCTTCAAATGTTAAAGGAAATCGTATATCATGATGACTTTGGTGTAGGGTCTTCTAGAAAGCCATAACCGGCTGATAACATTAGGAAAAGGTTATAGAGAGGAAGCTGCCTATTGTGATCACTTTGAATAAAGTTGGCCACCTACTCATTTTGAAAACAATGACAGGCTGATAACATTATCAATGATTATGATGTGGCTTCCTCTGTATAATTATTGACAAAACTTTTACAAGTATATGCATGTCTTTCGACAAAAAGCTAAGTAATACCTTGAACGGGTCTATAGAAACCATCATGTGACCAGTGTCTTTCAGCTGTGTTGGGGATGATCAATAAAATAATTGAAAAAAGGGGTGATTCATAAATAAGTTACTGCTCTCATGTTCTGCTGTGTAGTGATCATAAAAAAAGTCTGATTTTTCAAAAAAAGGATAAACTTGGCATAAACTTACATTGTAAATCGAAACCCCCTCCAAAAAAAAGTATTATGGAGAGGGAGATTTTGTTGGGGAGGTGAAAAAAAAAAAAAAAATTTTCCTAAACATAATGAGTAAATGTTCAAATTTTCAGCCCTCTAGCTCCATCAGTGCAATCAGTATGCATGATACATACATAAATGCATAGCCAGCCAGACCTACTTGAATACTGAAAGAGACTCACGTAGACAGTTTCGGTTGATAGTTCCAAACAAGGAGGCTCCAAAACCAAAATTACTCAATCTATGATTATTCTGCTAATTTCTGTAATGAACTTTAGTGTTAATTAGTACAAGTAGTAATGACTCATACTATAATAGTTCTGGTTAGTCACTCAATAGAAACTATCATATGACCAACATCTTTTGGAAGGATGCCGTGTTGGGGTGATCAATAGAAAAATTGAAAAAAGGGTGATCAATGAATGAGTTATTTTTCTCGCCTTCTGTTTGGAGTTGATTGTTAAAAAAGTCAAAATTTTCTAAAAAAAAAACGAGTACGAATGATACCAGACACAAAGTAAGGTACCAATTTAGTATAGATTTACATTGCAAACAGACCCCATCACAACAAATGTTCTTTTTGGTGACTATTCTATTGTCCATGCTGTACTTTAACTGATGGTCAAGTTAAAAGACAAAGTTGGAATCTCTGAGAAGAGAAAAAACTCTGCAATGACATATTTCGTGAAGTTGGATTAGCTTTGAGAAATGATTGAGACTTTCAGATTAAAAATAGTCAACAAAAACTGTCACCAAAATAGTCAATATAGCTTTCTTTCAGTTTTCAAGTTGGTCTGATTAACCATGTATGTATGTATCACACGTATAGGCAATACCAATGGAGCTAGAGGGCTGAAAATTTACTCCTTATTATGTCTAGGAAAACAGTTTACAAAAAAAAATCTTTTTATAGAATGGAAACATGCTAAAAAAGCAAAGCGATATTTGTACTTAGCGTAAATGAATCACCATAGCCAGCGTGAGTATCAGAGCTAATTATCTGATAAATAATTAAACCAAAAAAAATCTTTTATCGAAAATTATCTTTAAAAATTACCAGCACTCAATTTGGGCTCGGTTGGTTCGAGATGACCACAGAAAAAAAGAAAATAACCATTGTTAGATAGTACTTAGTGGTGTATTGATATAAATCTTCATGGATAAAGCCCCAAAAATGTGACCTTGAGACACAGATACACAACCACACAGATAAGCAAAGGAAATCTGTAGCCCATGTGGCTGGTTGGTTGGGCAGGCCATTTGTAGGGCTACAGTGGTTTGATATCTGAAGAAATTTGTACTATCTATGTGGGAAGAGCATGTGTTAAACTGAAATCATTCCAGTGACATGGACTAACAACAACCTAGAATCACAGAACATCATGCTGAAATTCCGGACCGAATGGAAACCACTTAAGATACCCGAATTGATCGATAGGCAACATGATTTGACAGCAACATAATAGAAACTAGTTGGAGAGGATATAACTGAAACTTGTGACTTCATTTTGGATGAAAAATACAAAACAAGTGTTATCTATACTCAGCAGTTAGCGGAAAAATCAACCGGGCAGCAAGAAGATCTAAGAAAGGAATAGGCAACCTATGACCGTCAGGCCAGATCAAGTGCTCAAAGGGATTTTGACAGGCCCCGAACAAATATTGAGATGCTATGATCGTTTTTCATGCTTTAAATATTCCTTATGTCTTCTTAATTGATTCAAAAGATGCTTTGATTGAGATAGGTTGCAACTAAATTAAATGCTTTGATCATTAATTGGCATCTTTAGTTAAGCACAAATAATTTTTCAGCCTGCTTATTCCTTGATAAGAGGCAATGTAAAACTAGATTTAAATGGATATTTCCCATAATTCAAGTTTTTGTATTTTATCTTATTTTTTTTTTTAAAAAAAGCTCTTTTGATTTTTGGGGGCCCTATTTTGATGGGTTTGATGATAATATCTAGATTCTTCAGATAATTTTTTTTTCTATTTTAGATGTTTTCTTATGGAAAAATACCAGTGATGCCATAAATAGAATCTATTCTGACCATATTTGTTTTACATGACTTCAAATTTTGATGCTATGGTTGTTCAATTATTATCAACTGTGATGGTGAGTCCATCTATTACGCATGTGATCATGGATTCCCAGAGATCACATTTGTAACCGTAACCGGCAGAATAGAAGATGGCGAGACCAACTAGACAAGTTCATAAAGTATTGTCTCTGTGATGTCGATGATAGAGGGGGTCTGATGAATCTTGGAGAGGATCTTTATTCAATGACGGACACTAATAGGCTGATGATGATGATGATGATACTTATAGTATTTTCATCAAGGTAACTTGAGTTTTTTTACCAACGTTGCTTAATTTATGAGGTAAGAAGCAGCATGTAAGAGTGGCAGGGATTCATAATTTTCTCTCATTTTCAGGCTACGATTTTGTATCATCTCAATTTTTTTGCTTTCATCACAACTTAACTCAGACTGGACTCTCTTTGGAAGTGAGTGAATAAGTATAGGACACAGATTGGAATGAAGAATCAGTTCTTGGTGAGAATCAAACTCATCACCCTCTATGCCAGAAGATGACTCAGTTAATGTCTGACCACTCTTACCACTAAGCTACAGGAACTAGCAACAAGCACGAGTCCTAATCAAACGTTTAAATTCGTCTTCTATCTTGATCTCGACTGTGCCATGTTTGTTACTAACTAGTGGTTCAGTATCGGTATTCCAATTTCATTTAAAAAAAGAAGATTAAGTATTGTATAAAATAATGCTTTAAAATATGTTGTTTGATTTTATTTTTTTTCAAATTCTGTTGATAAATCCCCTTTCAATATATTTGCTTTGTGGAATACTCCCAGTCCTGAGACTGAATCAATTCCATAACTTTGGAAAGTCGTTAAGGCATTGCTGTTGATTTTGCAATCAGTCCTTGTCATCTGCCCGTTATCAATTGCCCTTTGTAACACTGCAAGGCCTGTTCACTCTTTATTATTACATTCCCATCGCTCCTTCAGTCTCCCTTGTTTTTTTCCTGCCGCTCACTGTGTCTCATAGAATGGTCTTTATTAGGCAGGAACTTCTAAAGATGTGACCTTGCCGTTTCAGTTCCCTCTCGACAAATGCCAGTAAGTATTTGTGAAGTCCAATGGCTTGTGTGATATGGTCTGTATATAAGCCGCTTAGAATCTTTCCGGAGAGCTTCATCCCCTTTTCACATTTTTCTTTGGGGATCTACTGTGAGGGTCCATGTCTCATGTGTGTATAGAAAGATGAAGATGATCAGTGAATGCATCAATCTGACTTCGGAGCTGGAGTTAATGTTTTTGTCTTCCCAAATTTGATTTGATTTTGCGAGTGCTATGGTTGCTTGTTCAATGTGGTAAAGGATTTCCAGTTTGTACTCGTGTCTCTGATGATGGCCCCAAGATATTTGCATTTGCTTACGGCTGAGTGTCTGTTCACTGACCTGAATGTTACTAGTAATGCCCATGCTGTTATTGGTTATGACTTTGGTTTATATGATTACCATTTCTTGTAAATATTTATCTCATTCCTCGATCAAAATCTTTTTTTTTATGTCTAATCTTTATTTTTGCTTATTTATTGTGGTGGTGCCAGTGTTTTGTATCAGCCTAGAAAGGCTTAGCCTGAAAACTATTAGGATGGGCTAGATTTTCATACAAGTAATATGTTAAGATTAAATTTTGCAAGTCTAGGAAAGCCCGGCAAGGCTGTTTGGAGCTGGGGCAAGGTTGTTGGGAGCCTGGGTTAGGCACAGGCTTACCCTGGCCTAGTGTCGTTAGTGTACACTTAGTCCAACTGAGAATTTACGATTTAGTCATTCCAAATTTTCTTTTCTTGACAGCAAGTAGCATAATATCAGTTATCATTAATGATAGCATTTATCTTGCAACAAAGATACCAAATTGAAAGAAACTCCTCTCTTCTTCATCTACCAAAGATTTATTTCATCGCCACTTGTATCTTTTTAATCAAGATATCTCTAGAAATCTTTTTTGCTTTTATGACTTGCATTTTATGTTTAGCAAAATGAGAGGGTGTGAAACAAAATTGAAACATTTCCATTCTATTCTTCAAAAGCCCATTTAACCTCGGGCAAAAATGATTTCTGATTCATCGCAGAAATATAAGAGTCAAGGAAAATCCCAATATATTTCTAATCACAACCACTGAAGCAGTAAGACTTGTCATTTACAAACATAGACATGCATTCTTGGATTCTATAGCTTGCAATGACGCATAGTTAAATGGATGAACTTATTGACTAAATTCCACTTGAATGCACACTGCTTATGAATAATAAGATTGGTTATTATTTCATTTTATGATATAGAAATGTAAGCAGCTATTTCTCTCTTCTGGCTTGTTGAATGAAACATGGCTTTCAGTTCGAATTATTTGTTTCATTGATCTTTGTCTTGTTACAAATGCCTCGGAAACTATTGGACTAGAAATAGAATTGTTCTTCTTAAGAAAAGGAAATTACCATTGGAAAACATCAGATTAAATTTAATTGGTCAGACATCAAGTTGGTAATAGTTTTTGAAGTCTACCATGAGATTTGCCAATGGCTTTAGATATAACATTTTAGGGAAGATTCCAGTGACACTACAAACATATGAATTATTAACTGTTCATAATAAGGAATTCCTGAGAGAACTTATATCCTCTTTAGGCCTTTTTAGAGCATGTCCATTATTGTAATGCATACCATTACAATAAGAGTGGGGGAGTGGCATGATGGTTACCAGAACAGAAAATTGAATCTGAGAGCTGCATCCAAATTCCAGCCTACCCAGTTTGTGTTTACTTCGGAGTATGGATCTTGGGAAAGGTATAAATCTTACCTTCAGGTATGGGTAAATTTTCAAGGCAGATTGGGTTCTATAGCCTTGAGAGGCCAGGAGAATGATTAGACTGAATTCAAAACAAGAAGTGGAATCTTCTCCTTACCTCAATTATTGGAGAAATATCAAAAAAGTTCAGGGGAAAACTCACTCGGTAAAAATGATTGTCATGTGTTGGTTTTCATTGGGTTTATATGTTGTGCTACTTTTGGACCAGTACCAATTATGAATTCTCTTGTCCTTTAACATTTAACAAAATGTATTTAAAAGAAAAAAAATGTGTGTATATATATATATATATATATATATATATATATATATATATATATATATATATATATATATATATATATATTTACATATATATGTATATATATATATATATATATATATATATATGTATATATATATATGTATATATATATATATATATATCTACATATATATACATATATATATATATATATATATATATATACATATATATGTATGTATGTATGTACATATATATATATATATATATATATATATAATTACAAAAAAAAACAAAGTTACTGGTTGCTGAAGAATGTGTTAGGTATGGAATGTTGACATTTATTGGGTATATATCCCAGTAAATCTTATTTTCAAATTTATATATATGTATATATGTACATATATCTGAGCATATATCTAGGGTGGGATCAATGTCAGTGGCCTGACATGTTATCATCAGCTGAATTTTCATCTTGGATTTTGTCTGTGTAATGTAAAACTTGTACAAATGATTGATATTCACCACAGAATTAAGTGCATTGACAAGGAAGGGAATTATGTTGAAAAAAGATATTTTTTGAGCTAAAATGATGCTATTTCTCATCTTTAGGCAGCAGACTTACTTCCTTTTACTCAGCTTGGCTTTGTATGGTCCAAGGCCATGGATGTAGAGCAATCACTAAGGATCAAATTCAATACAGCAGTAATGGAGAGTAAAGTAGTCTTACAAACCATTGTTTCATTGGTTGCTCTCATATACACATTCAATGAATACAGACATTTATATTTGCACTTTTTTATAATAGAAACTGTCAACAAAAACTGTCACTCACACTGTCAAAATAAGTTTCTTCAGTTTTCAAGTCGGGCCAGCTGACTGGCTGACAGACTATGGATGTATCATCCACACAGGCCACACTAATGGAGCTAGAGGGCCAAAATTTTCAACATTCACTCATTATTATACTTTGGGAAACTTCTTCCTTTATTTCTTCGAAATTCCTCCAAAATAGGGTTTTAGTGGTGGGGGGAGGTTGTGCAATGTAAGTTTACGCAGAATTGGATCTTTAGTTTGTATCTGGCTGTGTTCTCATTTGTTTGTTGGAAATTCAAACTTTTTTACTGATCACTACCCAACAAAAGGCGAGGGAAGTAACTTATTCAACATGGCTTTTTCCAATTTTTTTTATTGATCACCCCTGACACTACACGCTGCCAAAAGATGTTTGTCTCTTGACAGTTTCTATTGAGAGACTAGACAGACCTGTTTATTTCTTTTTTCTACAAATTCCTGTTGATTCTGTAAATGCTGAACTATTGAATCAAGTGGCGTTATAATCTGTCTCGTCAGATTTATTCACTCATCATAACAATGAATGTGTTTGTATTGCATTCAGTTAATTTCACAAGGCAGGTCTGGTCGGGATCAGATTAGCCTATACACAAACTATGCCATGTTATAGGGCCCAAGACAGTAGGTGGGGGATACAAATAAATAGTAACAAAGAACTTTATCTCTATTTCGTCAGGGAAAAAGATCAATCATAAATAAAATAATCACAATGATACATTTAGCATGTGAATATAAAAAAATCATTTTATGGACTAGGTACCTCTTTATTAGTCTATACTATAAGACTGCTTATTTTAACATTTGTAAATAGCTGTTATTAATATCTTTATAATTTATTGCATATCTTTATTTTTACACTGTCTAATTATGAACTTGAGGAAAATTAATAATTTTTCCTCTTTCTTTTATATCTTTAAAAATGACTGTTTATGTTTCAGTATGAATTTCTCTATCAATAAATCATTTTTACTATGTTTTTGTTTCAGAACAAACTTACAATTCAGATCTCATATGATTTTGATATAGTGGGCCTCAAAATTATGGGTGGCATTACCTCAGGGATCAATTTAGCATAAACTTGCATTCTAAATTGAACCCTCTACAAAAACCTACTTTGGATGGGAATTTTGGAAAAATGAAACAAAAACATTTTTTGTTCACATTTCCAGACCTCTAGTAATATTTGTGTGTCTTGTATGCATGATAAATATATATACTGCCAGCCAGCCAGCCAGCCAGCCAGCCAAACCGGATTCAAAACTAAGAGAAGATTATGTTTTGGTAGAAAGTTTTTTATTAATCCCTATTTTTCATAAGTATGTTTGTACATAATTTTTTTGGGGGGGGGGGGGTATTGCTTTGCACGGTCTGATAGACATTCTTTCAGAGAAACACTTTTCATCTTAGAATAGATTATTGTCAACTCAGAAAAATTTTTCAGGCTAGATTAACCACTAAAAAGCATTTAAAAAATGCCAGAACATGCTAAAAAACATTCAGCCCTTCCATGGCCTATCAGTGGCTACAAATGTCTAGATTTGCCTAAAATAGCTGGCTCTAAATGCTGAATTATCATGCTGCCAGAACAAAAAACATGCTAGATTTAGTGCAGCAAGTGCTAAATTGGCAACACTGCATAGCACTTTACAATGTGTCAAGAACCTTCAAACAACACTGTCAACTAAATAATCATCGTAGGTTTCTCCAGTTTCCAAGTGGTTCCAAATGTCTGTCTGTCTGTCAGGCAAACTATCTATCTATGAGTGTATGTATTGCGAACACAGATCACACCACTGAAAGTTTAAGCAGTTATTCCTTATAATGTCTGGAGAAAAAAGTTTTTTTCTCATCTAGCTTCCCTCCCAAATAAGTTTTTAGCAGGAGGTGGGAGAGATCAACTTACAATGTAAGTTTTTGCTATATAGGTCCCCCAGTTTGTGTCTGGCATCATGCTTGTTGTGATTTTTTCATATTCAGACTCTATTTAGCGATCAACACCAAACAAAAGGTGTGAGAAGTAATTTATTCATTTATCCTTTTTTTCCTAATTTTCAAATGATCACCCATACATGGCATGATGCCAAACAACGTTGGTCCCTCAACGGTTTCTACAGAGTGACTAACCAGACCTATTTGGTTCATTAATTGAATCTTCTTTATAAATGCCAGGAATTCAGATTCTTTTATACTATTTATTTTCTGTTGATTGTATAAATACAGTTCACTGGTCTTAGTATTGACCGCACGAACATTTAGTGACTTCAGTCACGTCTCTTTCGCCTCAGATCACGATAAGATATTTTTTTTTTTGTGAGTGTATGTGGGGGTGGGGGTATTGGTTTGTATGCAAGCATGACTGTTTCTATTGATTGCTACCTGGAAGCTCAGTATTTTTAGAGGCATCCTTGTCTCTCAATAAGAGGCTCTGTCAGTCCGTTGCTTGGTCCATATGTTGTTTCTCAGCTGTTTTGAGTCAGATTTACCTGAAACTTGACAGAATGGTGTCTTTTGATGAGATGCTTCTTACCTTAGTCTGCCAGTTTTTTTTTTCGCTTTTGAACGTCACGGTACCAAAACATTGTTCGCTCGTCTAGATCATCATTGCATCTTACTTTATGCTGGCTGTAATTTTGCCCGTGATCTTGAGGGATCCGTGTTGTGATCTGTAATGTCCAGCAGTTGTGTGATGTCCTTGCAACATGGCCTGCTCATTGCCATTTAAGTTTGCTGATCGTCTTTAGCAGTGATGCTGCTAGGTTCTACTGAACCCTCCTATGAATATTTTTAGATTGTTTTTAGATTTTTTTGGATTATGTTTTGGTCATTTTAGTCTTCATTTCTCAAATTTTTTTAGATTATTTTGAAGATTTTCTGCTGAAAGGCCTAGCAACCTTGCAAGGCTATTTGTTGCTTGCACTAACAATAAAATAGCGAAAATTATGGTGAAGAAAATGATTGATTTCAACCTATGTCAGATAAAACATTTCAGGTCAGCAAAGAATCCATCTGATTGTAGCCAATAGTTAACCTTGAAAACATAACCAATAACAGTGTATGTGTCCATAAGAATCAAATAGAAACAAAATCAACATGGTCATAAAATACCATACTTGAACCTCCTGTCGAGTTACAGGAATATCTAAATTATATATTGGACAAGGAAATATAATTTTCTCTTCTTAATTTTATGATTAAATATCTGTACCTTGTATAAATGAATCACTGTACCAGAACTAATTATCAAAAAGATTATTAGAAATCGTCTAAAAAAAAATAGATCTTTTATCTAAAGTTATCTAAAACTACCTGTACGAGATTTGGGCATTATTAGTCCTAAAATGACCATAAAGACCAAAAAAAAAATTGTTTGAAAAAAAAGAAAAAAAAATGTTTTGGTATCTAATGGTGTACTCATGCAAATTTTCAAGGTTGTAGCCCCCAAGATGTGACTAGGAGCTCCCACACACCCACACACATAGATGCAGGCACAAAAAGAGAGAAGAATCTGTAGCCCACTGGCTGGTTGGTCGGGCTGAGCATTTGTACGGCTACAGTTATTTGGTAATGATTACATAGTGCCAAAATGTATTGAATTCAATTCATTGGAGATGATTGATGCAGGCCTCCATACTCCTGATTTTCAGGGGATTATTGGTATTGTATGCAAAGTCCACTTGTATAGAGTCTGGAAAAAGATATAAACAAATGTCAGCAGCAGGATTAGATCTGAGAATCATGTTAGGAAACCAGAATAATCGATGATATAAATAAAATACTGATGCATCATGGGAAATGACATTGATACTCTTTGCCGATCTGTTGAAAATGGTATTATCACTCACATCCATCAAGGAAATGTTCTGCAACTTTTGAAAAATCTCTTGATAAAAAGAACTGTTAGAAAAATTAAGTAAAATTTATTTTCTATGCCAGGAAAATTTGAATTTGCTTCAAGGTAATGGACCTCAATTGGATGATGTCAATCACAGAAGGACTTCCACGTCTTTAGGGCTCTTGGAATCAGTGTTGCGCAGTATGTTTGTTGAAGATCCCTCAATGAAAAATTGATGTTATTGCGAGCAGCTTCCGCTACATTATGTCCCATTTCAAATGCATTCAACAGAATTACCCAAATTAGCTTTTCTCCTGCCCTACAGGCCGCAGGCCAAATACAGAAGTCTTGATATTTAATCCGGTATGCTGCACCATTTCATCTGGCCGGCCGAGTATATGAAATGTATGATTATTCCAAAATTTTTATATTTTTCTCCTTCTGATATTATCATGTGAAAAATCAAAATTGTCTTCTGTATCTTATATATATATATGTGGGTATGTGAGAAAATTATAGGATATACAATAAATGATACATGCAAAAATTTTTTAAATGTTCAAGATAAAATGATTATTCTTCATAATCATAAATGAAGACTATCGGATGATATAAAGCAATTAATCATAAAAAAATATTTACAAGAGAATAACATGTAAAGTTATAGTTCAATGCAAAATAATTGTAGGTTTCCACCATCAGCTTTAAAGCAGTATATCTCAGCTTAGAATAAAAGTTATCATTTGAAATAACAACATTTATTCCTGAAGCATTGAATTATTGGGTTCTCAAACCAATGAATTCTTCAAAGGTGTTTTCAGCAGCTGCTTGGTAATTGAAAATCTCCAATGAAAGATTAAAAAATATAGTGTTATATAAGTTTTATATATATATCTGGTTTTGCTCTCAGTTTACTACAAATTTTCAGAGTATCCCTTTAGTTGAAATCAATATGCAAACCCTTAAGTAGTACCAGTGATGTCACTTCCTATGAGCCCAGAAAGAAGTCTGTTCATAATAAAAAAACTGTAGTTGTAGCATCTTCCATTTTTTCTTACTGGGGACCTTGAAAGGGTTACATTGTGCTCTGAAGCCTGTGACACGATGGTCTGTAATTGGGAACAGTTGAAACCAAAATATAAGTAAACCCATTAAATTTTTATTAACACACCTTCCTAAAATTTCGCATCACAACTTATAACTCTCACCTACAAATACATATGTCATCGTCGTCGTCGTCATCGTAATCGTTATCATCATCATCATCATCATCATCATCATCATCATCATCATCATCAGCCTTACAGCATCTGTCATTAGACATGAATCATCTCCAAGATTTGCCAGACTTCTTTCCCTTTACATTCAATGAGAAAAAAATGTTCAAATACTTATCTTTTCTTATCCAGCGACCTATGCACTTATGGATAAAGACATGCTCTAAGATTCGCCAGATCTCTAAGTCGCAGGCCTCAGAGAGCCAGTATTTTCCAAACTTGCCAGTTCTTTACGCCACACAGTTTCACAAATGATCCCTGGAGAACCAGGCTGTGAGACTGGCTGGTGTCTACCATTCCTGCAACTTGACCAGCCCATTGCGATTTGATTTTTTCTATGGATTCTATGATATCTGAAGTCTCCTTTCTCTAATATACTGTGTTGTTTTTTAATCTCTCCATGTGATTTTGAGAATAATTGTCTACTGTGCATATTGCATGGTTCTCAGTTTAAAAGCTCACCTTTTGGTTATTTTCCACATTGCAGCTCCATAGGTGACCATCAGGAGGATGCATTACGATCACATATATAGACATTGATAAAATTATTATTTTCTTTGTTAAAATGAATGAATCATTCATTTCATTTGAAATATGGATATAGTTGTGTTCCCATCTTTTATAACATTGTTAAACTCACCAGGTGCAATCTGCATCAAAATATATGACCATCTTCTTTCTTTTTCACTAAAAACCTATTCACTTAATACACCACAAACCCATTATAACGTGGATTGATATAATGTGGTTTAAACATGGACCCCAATTTTCAAAATGTTAAATTTGGCTCTCAAAATAATAACCAAACACAAAAATAGAAAGACCCCCACTCATTCAGGTTACACTAACTATAAAAAGGGAATGAATTAGACAAAATCTCTTCAGTAATCACATCCCAGTATTTTTAGATTGAATGATGATATACAATATATATTGAAGTATGTTCAGTTTCAAGTCGAAACAAAAATGTAAACAGGAAAAAGAAAATAACTTTTCCCGTTTCTTTCATCATCTTTAGATGAAGCTAAGATGAGGGCGGTTGTTGTAATTCCAGAATGATTTAACTTAAATTTGATTTATCCCCGTCTAATGGAGCCAACTGAGGGGCATGGAATGGAACACTGGCTACATTTAAGATGCAGTCAACAAATGCTTAAGTGGTTGCCACATTGTTGGAGAAGTTCCTGGCCCAAAACTTGCAAAAATGGCCAAAGATTGCTTTATATTGTAAATGGTATTGTTTAATTCTATACCATGTTTGAAAATATATTGATATACGACATAAAATCAATGTATCACCCAGATTCACCTTCTGGTGGGGTGTCATGATTAAATTTTTTAAAAAATTTTCATTTCTATCTTCTTACCTGACTAGCCTCACTGTACTCCCACTCTTATTGTTTTCTCTTCATTTCTGCTTGAATTACAAAGGTCTGTCTAGAAAAAGTAGGTGGGAAGGTCTGGATTAATGTTTGTAAAAATTAAAAATTCATTACAGGCTCACTTATAAGGCTGACAAAAAGTATTGACCCAACTTCTGTTTTATAAGGGGTTAGCACTGTTTTATAGAGAAAATCTATCACCATAATCATCATCAGTCTTTCGACGTCCGTCGTTGGACATAGACCTTCCCCAGGATTTGCCACACTTCTCTATCATAGGCGTCACGGAGCCAGAACTTTCTGAATTTGTCTAGTTCGTCTCTCCATCTAATATTCTGCCGTCTCAGTTGCACATATAATCTCGGGGGATCCATGTCATGAGTTGCGATGTCCTTCTATATCTCTATACAAATTCACTAAAACATTGCTAATCTGGCCAACTCCCAAAACATGTTGGCTAAATTCTGTTCTATGCTGTATATAAGGTTATGTCTCCAAATTATAGAATTATAATGATTTTTGTTGAAATATTGTCATCAGCCCAAAAAGGACTGATTATAAATTGATTGCTTTCGTATCTATTCTTATGCGACAGGATGCTGTTGTTCATAATTATCTGATTCACTTGAAGGCTCTTTTCAATTATTGCTTCAAGCGGCCAATCATTGGTGTAATCAGCGACGTCTTTGCCAGGAGTTGTTTGGTGAGACTCACAACAATGAGCAGAAATAAGCTAAAGACAGAAAGGTGGAATAAAAAATTGGTTTCTACCAGCTTTAGGAAAAATTCTATGCTTTTTATAGTGAACAAGTTTAGCAACCGATGTGGAGCTGTTTTTTTCAGGGGATTTTTTGGGGCAATATTATTCGCTTGTTAATCATATCATCTGATGACATCATTTAAAGAGGGGCCAATTTTTATTGACATCTGATTGCTCTTCATTAAAAACTGAATTCATTTTTGCCAGGCAGCATGGAAGGCTTTTGGCTTTATTCACTTTATTCATGAGGAAATTTAAGAAAGAGGAGAGAAAAAACAAATTTTAAATCAAGTGTTAAGATTCAATGAAGACTGCAAGTATACAAACATAAGAACGGAACTCTCCACCTCTGAAGAGAAACTGAAGCACGAAAAAATAACTAGCTGATTATTTCCCTTGATGTGTTTCCTTGGATGATGACAAACAAAGACAATTACCCTTCCATAATGAAGAAGCCACAGGAAGTACTAAAAAACCGTTCGGTTGGTAATGGCCTGGGAAAAGTAATTAAAAAGCACATTAATTTTTTGTACCCCTTTCCTTTATGTTAAGTTACGATTTTTTAAAATCCCGACCAACGCCACCATCATTTTCTCATTAGATTTTACAATCGCCAAATGCCTTCATCTAGCACCTTCATTACTTGCCATCAGAAATAAAAAAAACAAATTTCTTTTTTTAAAATTTTGCTTATTTTTGTTTTTATCTCTTCCAAACTAGAAGGACCTTACTTAGGGAGATTTCTTACCTTATTCTTGTCTTCCTGCACCTGAGGGAGGTTCAGGATTAGGATCAGGAACTTTTCTTACCTGGAGGTGCCAAACAAGTAATTAACTTGTCTTTTCTTGCTCATCATATGTGGCAAAAAAAGGAGAAGAGACCGTTACCTTTCGGCTACAAATTTAGATAACGTTAGCTCTCGAAAAGTTGAGGAAATGAATGGTATTGCTGATAGAAAGTCTTCTCACAAGAATATGACTAAAGTTATAATGCTAGAAAAGTACGTCTTATGAGCAGATAATAAAAGGTAAAAGAATGAAAACTAGCATTCCAAGGGAAATTATGGATCACCACCACCAATATATGTAATATTTGCCTCATTAATTAGGCAGTGGAGGTGTTAAAGAGACCTCAATGATCATAATACCAGTATGGTTAGAATCATGAATTTATGATTTTAAAAAACGAACAAACAGGCATAAACTAAGAGACCAATTTGGCATAAACTTCCATTGCTAATTGAACCTCCAAATAAAAACCTATTCAGGGGGAGAACTTTTAATTGAGAAGAGTGTGTGTGAAAATTCAAACTTTAACTATTAATGATTAGGGATAGGTAAGCTCTAGATAGATAGTTATATATATGAATGTCAGAGTGCATGAATAATCTAAACTGATCAGTTGTGGGTTGTGGTGATACGAAGTTGAGTGAGATAAAATAGCTATTCCACTTCAACTGGAATAGTTAAGTTGATTTTTACCATTCAAATATGTAAATTTGATTGTTTTTTTTCTGAAAATGCGAACGTTTTATGATAAAAAAAAACATATATGAAAAGTTTTAAAAAATAATAGAAAAAGTCACATGACTAATGTTGGTCGCATGCCATGTTGGGAGTGATCATTTAAAAAATTGGAAAAAGGTGCGACCAGTGAATAAGTTATTTCTCTTACTTTATGTTGAGCAATGACCATTAAAAAACTCCAAATTTTCAAAAGACACACATGTATAAATGATTTCTGCCAATATATATATATATATATATATATATATATATATATATATATTTGGGCAGCAATCTCTCTCTCTCTCTCTCCCTCTGGCTCTCTCTCTCTCTATATATATATATATGTATATATATATATATATATATATACATACATATATATATATATATATATATATATATATATATATGTGTGTGTGTGTGTGTATGTATGTATATATATGTACAATCTCAAAAGTTATAAAAACTATAAATCAAAAGCCTTTAGAAAATAAAAACATATATAAACAATTATTAAAGACAATCTTGGTTAATAAAGTTTTAATCTACAAGATTTTTTAAGATCAATGTTAAATTAAACAAAACTAAATTTTTCATATCTTTTTTCTGTAACTCAGAAAATCAATTATTAATTTTATACCTAGTTTGAATGTATACTTCATCTAGATTAATGACTCTTACCATAAAGAAATAGATGGTTAGTCTCACTGTCTCTTGGACCTTACTAGGTGACCAAATACTGGGACCTTGAACCAGATTATACTAAGTCTAACAAATATCTACTGTGTCTTGATTAAGATACTTTTGTTAGAAAGTTAGTTGAGAATAAATAAAATGTCTAATCAAATAACTATGAAGGTTTAAATATTCTCCATAATGACCTCTTCTACGTACGCATGTCCATTGGTCATCTATCTAACACTAGAAACAGTGAGAAAGCAAGCAAAAAAGCATTATTCTTTTTTATATTTAGAGTCTTTTTTGTGTTGAAACAGAATGTGACATCAGAAGTCACTATTTGCAAGAGGGCCTGTTGGCATAGTAATTTCCAAGCCAATTCGTAATCAACACATACCAAGTCATAGTGAAACATTTTAACAGTTAGACGGATCAACAAATATTGGCTTTAGTTTCTTAAGATGGAGTCAGTATCAGCTAGTCCCTCGAAGCATTATTATGCTAGCTTTTCAAGCCATGCATACTAATTTTAATGCAGAGAACAGCGGAAGTTTGACAAGTCATACTTGACTGAACTTATCAAAACAAATTTGAATAAGCTTCAAGGAAGTTTGATTTCTTTGTTAACATTTCGATTCATATCAGACTATCATATCTGACATGATGAGAAATAGTGGAAACTTTGTTGGTGATTAAGTCTCAAATTTGACCTGAAAAATCATAGGATATATGGTGCTGATCTCAAAAGTCACTGGAGGTCATTGCATCTTTGTTATTATATCTTTTTAATTAACGCTGTTTTATATCTATTATCCCAGAATAAATAACCATCATCAGTTGGTAAGGATCTGTCGTACTTTTCCACAAGATTTGGCACACCTCTCTATTATGGGCATTGCAGAGCCAGTACTTTCTGAATTTATTTAGCTCATCACATCTCACTTCCTGTCCACCACAGCCTCATACCTGATCTCTGGGGATCCATGTTGTGAGTCATGATATCCACTGGTTGTCTGACATTCTTGCAGCATATCCAGCCCATTGCCATTTTAGTTTTCTAACAGTTTTCATGATGTCTTGGACTCCCATCTTTTTTCTAATATGCTGTGCTGTCTTATGATCTCTCCATGTGATGTTAAGCATGATTCTCTCAAATGCATGTTGCATGATTCTCAGTTAGTAGGTCAGTCCCTTGATTAGGTTCCATTTTCCATTTTTTTTGTGGCCCATTAATGCTGTTTATTATTTATTCAGACAAGAGCCACACAGAATAAATAATAAACAGCATTAATTACAAAGTTCTAACCAGTATACAGCAAGACTTCTGTCCAAACTTTGAATCTTTTTAAAAAAGTGATACTGTCATGGATGAGAATGGAAATAAGATACTAATTTCTTTATAAAAGTTTCTCAAATTTGCAACCTATGTGGTGTTAAGATGGATAGAAAAAAGAACAGAAACAATCAAAGAAGACGTATTCAACTTTAGAGAACCAATCTTAATAAAGACTCTGAAGTCAATATTGAATTGAAATTTCACAATCTCATCAATCTCATCAAACTTGTCACATTGCAGTCATCCTGTGTCTATGAGAGCAGGTGGCATCTACTGTGGATTATGACAGATTACAGTATTGTCAGTTGCCAGCAAAATGCCATCTGTCTTCATTAAATGCAGGTGTGACAGCTGTGTATCATCTTCATTATATATATATATACATATATATATATCAACAGTTTATCAGAGTGGATCATCTTTAATCCATCTATGATCGTGAAATGACAATATCAGAGTATCAACAATACAAATGATTTATTTCATTTTGACATTTTGCCCAAGCTAACTTTGTCAAGAAATATGGAGGATAAACAATGGTGTATTTACAAGTGATCTATGACGTGTTGGGTGGGGATAATAACTTGGTACATATCTCTGCCCAGTTATCAGCTAAATCAATAATCATCCCCATCTATGGGATTATCATCATTGAATTTGCATAGATGGAGTTTTTACATTTAAAAAAAAAACAAATAACAATGGGCTGGCTATGTTGCAAGAATGGTAGACAACCATTGGATATCATGACTCACAAAGCAGATCCTCAGAGATCGGATACAAAACTGTAACCAACAAAGAATAAGATGGCCTGACAAAGTAGACAAATTCAGAGAATATTGTCTCTTTGACGTCCATGATAGAGGGATCTGACAAATCTTGGGAGAGGTATATGTCCAAGGACGGGTACTAAAAGGCTGCTGCTGCTGCTGATCATATAGAAAGAACCACGACCCGTAAGTAGTTAGATATGTTGGTCAGTATGATAAGGCATACTGATATTCAGAATCAGGAATGGATAATCTCTGTTTTAAGAATGACATAATTACTCAAAGGAAGTAAACAGTGAAGGACATGGTGAATGCAAGAAATATGAGAAGCAGGAAAACAAAGATGGAAATTCATGGAAAAAACAACAGAAAGAGACGCCATGATGAAGGGAGCAATATACATTAGCATAAGAGGTTATTGTTATATAATAAACCTTAATTAACGATGCTAAACATCATTAATATCATAACTACTGTATTTAATCTAGCCTACACATTGGAATGTGTCTGTTTGTGAGACGTGCGTTTTTCTTTCATCTCTCGGATGCAAACAAGATGTTTATCTTTAGATCTAAATGCACAGAGACTAGGTTATGTTGGGAGAAAATGTATAATTATATTAATTCTGTAAAACTAATTCGAAAGAAACAGAATACACCAAAATTTAATCATGTGTGAAAGCAAAAGAAAAACATTCAGTGAATGTTTACTCAGTACAATTTTTAAAAAAAGTTTTTGTTTTGTTCCTTGGTAATAAATGCTATTTTCTGATTGATTATGTCTAAAAAGTATAGAAAAATGAAAAGCAATCAAAATCTGCATTTAAGAGTGCATCTTATTATAATTTGCTGAGTCTCTGTCTGTATGTCTGTCTATCTATCTGTCAATCCATATATACCAACCTGCTGTCAAAACTATTCTACATAAATACATGAAATTTTCTGAGAGTTTGGATTTGAGCCTGGGTAATGTTTTTATCAAATTAGTTTTTGAAAACTAGCCTCCATAGTACCTCTTCTTTGAAACTTTTTACGCTTTAGTTATCAGTCCCCCTTCTTTTTAAAGATCATCCCTAAACTTTAGCCCTTTATGACCTTTTTTTTCCAATACACAGCCTTTTTTATAATCCACCCGCCTTTCACATTAGTCAAACCCCCTTTTTTTAATGTTTGCCAATCATACTTTTTTATATCAGCCCTGTGCCTTTTCCAACATTAAGCCCCACTTTTTTCCTGAGTGCAAAAGAATAGTGGCATTAAAGCAATTTTAAAACAAATTAAATTGAACTCTATCTTATTTCTAGTGTAGGTCAACAGACCAAATGGATCTAAGCAGATTTCGATAAAAATTTGCGTACATCTAATCCTATGAGTACACTAATGTGTTGATTACATTTAAAAAGTAAATGGTTACAAAAGAACTTGATAACTGTGAAAGGATTTACAAAAAAAAGAATTTTTGTTTTTGTCTAGAAAAAGAAACATTCAAAATAGAAGTGAACAGCATTACTGGGAACACATCATCTTTTATGGACTTATGCAAAATCATCATCATAATCATCATCATCATCAGTCCTTTATCATCTCTCGTCACTTATGGACCTACCCCAGGATTTGCCACACCTCTCTATCATGGGTGTCATGGAGTCAATACTTTCTGAACATGTCCAGTTTGTCTATCCATCTTGTATCCTGCTGGCCTCTGTTTCACATATGATCTCTGGGGATCCATGTTGTGAGTCATGATATCCATTGGTTGTCTGCCATTCTTTGCAACATGACTAGCCCATTGCTTTTTGATTTTTTTAATGGATTCTGTGATATCTTGGACTCCTATTTTCTCCCTGATATATTGTGCTGTCTTGTGATCTCTCCATGAAGGGTTGAGCATGATTCTTTCATATGCACATTTCTCAGTTTGAGGGTCAGTCCTTTGGTCAAGTTCCATGTTTCAGCTCCATAAGTGATTATCAGGAAGATGCATTGGTTCTTCATTCTTCTTTTTAGGACTGATGGGATTTTTTCATCCTTGAAAGTTGAACTTGCTCTAACCAAAAGCTTGTCATCCTCGAGTAACTCAACATTAATAAATTATAAATCATTGCAGTTCTCTGTAAAACAATCTATATAGTGTTAAGTGTATGTTGTAGTGTGTTATTATGTGTATTTGACAAGACCAGAGTTCCACACCCAAGGGTTCCCCTAGCAGTAGGGTACAGTTGGGAACAATATTTGGTCGAATAAGCTTAAAGCCAGCCCTGACTGCAAGAGAAACTTTATAAAAATCGTGAAATGTAGAAATTTTAGAAGTTTGTCAGAATTAGTTTTTATCTTTACTTTTTTTTCTCATACAGAAAGAATGTGACAGAAGAGATCTTGGTAAAGAGGAATTTTTAAAAATCTTTAAAATTCAAAACGGAAAACAAAATTTTAAAAAAGTAAGACGAAAATATTGAAAAAATACTTAAAAAGCAGATAACAAGAAAGATGGCTACTTGTACTTCCAATATAACAGATGATGGTTGGATGAAGAATAATATTTTAGGATAGAAAGATTTTAAAATATGAAATATTAATAGATAAAATAACCAAAAAGATGATGAAATAATCAAGCAGTAAATATTTATAAAAAAGCTTTGGATGTTATTTACATGAAATAGCTGAATGGAATGGAAATATTTAAGCACACTTTTGGAGATAAAATAAAAGACTTGAAAAATCCACATCAAAATGTTTAAAAATTTATGATAAAAAAAAGGAAAGAAATCTGTTTGAAGAAAAAATAATTCAAGAGAAAAAGCATATATATAAAAAGATTAGAATTAGTGATTGGAAATCTTTGCCAAAATCATTAAGTCATCTTTCTACTTCATCTCTTTCTAAAATCGGATGAAATGCATTTGTTTCTAACTTCTTATATTATTCTTGTATTTTGGGTCTTGAAAGGGAGAGGTTAGCAAAGAATCTTGTTTCCTTTTTTATCTGGAATTATGTTCTTTATTTTTATTCTGTTTCGTGAGGAAGCATGAAGCTGAAGCATTGGCATCAAAAATTCGGAAAAAAAAAAGAAAAAGAAAAAAGTGGATAGTCTATGGTGAGGTTTATGAAGAGGAAAAAGAAACAAGAGAAAAGGAGATGAAGAGACAGAAATGAAAGAGAAAAAATGTGAACAACAAAGGAAAGAAACAAAGGAAAAATGAGGAGAATGAAAAAGAATTAAAAACAGAATGAGAAGAATAAGCAAGATTAAAAAAAGAGAAAAGAAAAAGATGGAGAAGAAGAAATCAGACGGACAAAATGAAGAAATGAGTGAGCAAGAGGAAATTAAAGAATTTTAAAATAGAAGAAGAAAAAAGAGAAAAAAAGAAAAATCAAGGAAACAACAGAAGGAGGAAGAGAGGAAACAAGAAAATTAGAGAATAAGAGAAAAAAAATCAAAAGAAATCAAAAAATTGAGAAATAAAATGAGGAATGGAAAAATGATGGAAAAATAAAGAAGAAAAAGGTTAGAAAGAAAGAAGCCAGGGAAAAATTTTCAAAATTAGAATAAAAAGAGTGAGGGTAGGATGAAGAAAAATAAGAGAAAAATGGAGAATAAAAGAAAGAGAACAATAAAAAGAAGAGCATTGCAATGATATTACTATTATCATCACAAAGAAAGCGAAGAAGTGTGAAGATCAATCAGTGCAAACGTGAAGCCTGAACGAACAGGAATGGGGTGGATGGGGAGATATCTGAAAAAAATGTGAGGTAGAAAAGATAGGAGAATGAAACAACAACAGGTCTGGTTTGTTACACAATAGAAACCATCATGTGACCGACATTGTTTGATAGTATGCCATATTAGTGGCGATCAATCAAAAAATTAAAATAAGGGGTGATCAATGAATAAGTTACTTCTCTCACTCTTTGTTGGATCACTAAAAAGTTTGAAATTATAAAAACCAAGCGGGCACAACGTAATGGCCAATTTAGCATAAGCTCATCTTGTAAATTGAACCCCTTCTAAAGACCATTTCAAAAGAACAATGAAATTTTTCATTGTAGACTTGATAATGAGTAAATGTTGGAATTTCCAGTTCTCTTGCTCAACATGTACGACTGTACATGTGATACATACATAGCCAGCCAAAGCAACTTAAAAACTGGAGAAACCTACTTTGACAGTTTTGGTGACAGTTTTTTGGTGACACTTTCTAAAAGAGGAATGTTTGTGGAAAGAATGTGTCCAAAATATGATGGAATGTATGAAGGAAGTGTTTTATGGGGGGAAGGGGAAGGGAAGTAAATGAAGTAAAACTGAGAGAGAGAGGGGGAAGAGTGATTAAAAATGAGAGGGAGGAAGCTTATAGAAAATAAAAGGGGGAGAGAAGGGAAATAATATGAGATGAAGGAGACAGGAAGGTTGTGAGAAGAGAGAGGTGATGGTGAAGATATGATATGGAGAAAGAGAGACAACTGAGGTTGTTAGAGAACAAGAACCATAAGTTCAATGATGTGTCCACCATCTGCGGTGGTAGTAGCTGAAGGAGGAAGAAAAAGAGCAAGTAGTCTTTTCTTCGGTCAATGATTCTCATACTTGTAAAATATTAAAGATGAAAATATTCTGAGTTTTACTTTCAATAAATATGCCTTTTTTAAAAAACAAAAAAACTTGTACAATTGATAATTGAACGATAGAATTAATGACATCAGGCCTTTAATGAAATCATATCTCTTTATTCTTTCCTCCCTATTTCTGTTGATTATCTTAAGTGGGACTGATTTACCAGCTGATTGACCGACCAACTGAAATGTGTCTAACAGAGGGAGAGGGAGGGAGGGAAGGATAATGGAAAAAAGCAGAAAAAGGGAAAAACAAAACAGAGAGAGAAAGGGAAGGAGAAATAAGGTGAGGTATAAGGGAAAGAAAAGAGGGGGTTGATGGAAGATGCAGAGAGAGAAATGCATTTGTGAGAGAAAAAAGTGAGTAGAGAGAAAGAAAGAGAGAGGGAGAGGTTGTAATGGAAGCAACAGAAAGAGAGAAATAAGAGGAGAGAGAGAGGGAGAGTGATAGGCAAAGAAGAAAAAGAGAAAAAAAACGTAGCGGGAGAGAAAGAGGGAGAAAGAATAAGAAAATGAAAAGAGATAGAGAAAAAGAAAATGTGAGAGAAAAGAAGGATATTGAGAAATAGAGAGAGTGGTGATAGAAGATGCAGAAAGAGAGAAATAAGACTCAAAGAGAAACAAGGAGATGAACACTATTCAAAAACTGTGATGGTGTACACACATTTTTGACAGCATTTGTCTACATTTGTTCTTGTAATAAAACTAATTGTTTCCAATCGAGTTTTCAAGCTAATCCCCGTTAAAAGGTCTGAAAGAAATATAATGATTGCATCAGAAATAAAACGAAAAAAATATAGTCCAAAATAGTCTGCTTCCTTCCTCCCTCTCTCCCTCCTCTTTCTCTCATTCTTTCTTTCCTTCTCATACTTTTTATTTTTTCATCTGGAGAATTGATCTAAAAAAAAAGGAATGATATATTGCAGTGTGATGGGAAACGGAGAAAATATTCCTCTTTCTCTGCCCACTCTCTATATCTAATCATTCTATCTTTATCAAAGCTACTGACCAATCAAAAGAAAGAAGAATGCTGTCTTTCTCTTTTCGACCTCTCTCTCTGCTGGTCACTTAATTCCTTACAAATACTGTTAACCGAATTGAAAATTGGTCTTAACATCAAATTTCCCCCATTCTGTGAAGTGTTGACTTTTATCGCAGTTAAAAATGGATACAAAGTAAGAGAGAGACAGAGAGACAGAAAAATTTTTTAAAGTGGGAACTAGAAATGTAAGAAACAGACAGGGAGAGAGAGTTAGAGAGAGTGAAGAAGGATAACAGAGGACAGAGACAGAAAGGAGAAATAAGGAGAAACAATTTGTAAGTTACTTTAACAATATAATTAGAATGAAGCTAAATAGAAATAAATAGATTCTCAATGCTACAAAAGCATTGAAAACTAAGAGCTAGTTTGGGGTATCAGAGTGTTATTATGTGTATTTATTCTTCTACTCACATATAAGTTAGTCATCATCATCATCATCAGTCTTTTATCATCCGTCATTGGATATAGACCTTCCTCAGGATCCATCACATTTCTCTATCATGGGTGTCGTGGGGCCAGTAGTTTCTGAATTTGTCTAGTTCATCTTTCCATTTTGCATTCTGTCGGCCTTGCTTTCCAATATGATCTCTGGGGATCCATGTTGTGAGTCATAATGTCCATCGGTTGTCTACCATTCTTGCAACATGACCAGCCCATTACCATTTAAGTTTTCTAGTAGGTTTTATGATGTCTTGGATTCCTGTTTTCTTCCTTATATACTGTACTGTCTTGTGATCTCTCTATGTAAGGTTGAGCATGATTCTCTCATGCGCACGTTGTATATTTCTCAGTTTGTAGGTCTGTCTTTTGGTTAGGTTCCATGCTTCAGCTCTATAAGTGACTATCGGGAGAATGCATTGGTTGTATAGTCTTCTTTTTAGGATTATTGGAATCATCTAGTTTTTGAAGGTTGAGCTTGCTCTGCCGAAGTCTTGCTATCCTAAAGTGATTCATCTCTTGATTTCTTGAGGCAGGCTGTGAAGAGTTTTGGTGAACTGGTATCACCTTGTCTTACTCCTTTTTGGAACTGGAAGGGCTCAGTGTCTCTATATAGCCCGATAAAGGAGTTGCTATGATTGTATATAAGTTGCTGTAGCGGTACTTTGACATATACAGGGTCTACATCCTGGAGAGTGATGGCCTTCATGACCATAGGAATTTCTCTAGAGTTGAATGCCATCTTGGAGTCAATAAATGCTACAGTGAGTGGCATAGGGAGAACAATTTCAAGGAAAGGAAACTACCTTTATTACTGCTATATAAAAAAAGAAATCCATAACCCAGTGGTTATTTGTATAATCTTAGCCAAGTGAAACAGAGTGGCGTAAATTTTAATGAGCCAATAAATTCCATATAATATATGTAGATGTGTGTGTGTGTGTGTGTGTGTATGTACGTATATGTATATATATACTATAAATCTGTCAACAAAATCTCTTATAACATAAGTTTTTCTCAGTTTTTAAGTTGGTCTAGCTGACTATAAATGTATGTATCACTGGCACAGGATACACCAATGAAGCTAAAGGGCTGAAAAATTGAATGTTTATGTCAACACCCAGCCCAAGTTTTTTAAGAGGAGGGGGTTCAGTCTGCAGTGTAATTTTTCTTCTAAATTAGTTCCTATTTTGTGTTCACTTGCGTTTTTGGAAAATTCAGATTTTTTTGTGGTTACTGCTCAACAAAAGGAAAGAGAAGTAACATTCATTGATCACCCGTTTTTCCAATGGTTCAACTGATCATCCCCAACATGACATGCTACCTAAAGTTGATCAATGTGTATTTGCTTATATGCATAAACCTACAAAGCCATAATATATACATAGTATATGGGCTCCAAGATTAACTAACACATACACCAATGTATACCATATACTTTTCTGAGTATATATGTACATTTTTGCTCTTAAGCACGTATGGACACATGCTTGTATAGTATATAAGTTCATATGCATACATACAGTGTTAGTCAGGATTACAAGCACCCTTGAATTATTGTATAACCTGAACAATATCTTCAGAAATAAATGACCAGATTTCTATCATCAGAATATTTTAATAGGATGTCAGAAGTAATTTATCAAAAAATCATTATTTTTCAATTTACATGTGGTAATTTCAAAGAAGAAATCGGAAAAATATGACCAGGATAGAAATATTGGCATCCTTCCCTTATTTTTAGTTGCATAACAATGAGTGCCTCCAAATGTTTCTTGCAGCCATCTATAAGCTTCTTACATGTGTCAGCTGGTAGTTCCTCTTACTCCTTCTTAAAAATTCATTCAAGCAAATGTTTGACGCATAATTCTTTGAGAGAAGAGGCAAAGAGAAGAAGTAGAAAATTTTAAAGGATTTAAACATGAATGCTTTAAATGTTGAAGAAATACATAAAAAGAAAAACCGAGAGATTAAAACGAGAAAAAAATGAGGGAACTGGAAGCTGGAAGGAAGTGGCACATGACAAAAACAAGATTTAAATTTGAAAATAAAGGAAAACAAAACAAACAAAAAAAGGAACGAAAGAGCGAAAATATTTATTTTATTGAAAGTTAAGAAGATGGAATTTGAAGGAAGGAAAAAAGTTGATCTCAAAGTTCAACTTTTCTTTTTTTCCTTAACCGATCAATATCTTTATTTCAAGTTTCAAAGCAAGTAACATCATCTTTAATGCTAGACAGAATACTTTTTTATCGTGAAGTTTTTCAAAATATTGAAATCCGATCTGTTCTGCCATCTTGTTGATATTAGCACCGCAATTGAAATCTCCAAGTTAATGTTTCTACTAATTTTTTAAATTAATCTTTTCCTATGAATCTTGATTAAATAGGTCAAGTCCTTAATCATTTTGTAATTAGAATAAAGTTGTACCCTAAGGCTGGCTACAGCTTTAGTCTGCCCTACCTGGGCTCTACCTATTATGAGTTCCATACAGTTTGCGATACGTGAAACAAAGTTTTTGAGAGGAAACAACTGCCTAACATTGAGTCACTTTTGTGTAAAGATCTATGATTAATCCGCGGTTGATAATAATTACAGAGTATATTAAAAACCATAAATAAACACTGTCAAGACAGCTTTCTTCAATTTTCAAGTTGGTCCTGATAACTGGCCATATTATATATATAATGCATACAAGCCGCACCAAACTGGAGGACTGAAAATATTAACATTCACTCTTTATAATGCCTACAAACATCCTCCCAGCCCTGAATAGGTTTTCATGGGGGGGGGGTTCAGTTTGCAATCTAAGTTCATGTTAAGCTGGTCCTTAGTTTGTACCCATGTGGTTTTTCAAAAACAAATGAGATTTTTAAGTTATTACAGAGAAGTAACTTGATCATTGATCACCTTGTTTTCCAAGGTTTTGGTACACGTAAATATTTGGTTGTGCATGATATTGTCGCTGATGAAGATGAAAATAAAAACAATGTAAAAATGTGAACAAGCCTGGTTTATTAAACAAAATAAACTCAATTTGCTTCACTGACTTCTTTTCATAATGTAAAGATTCCTTCTTTATAGAAATTAGTGTCTTTTGAGGCTGAAAATTGTTCAAACGCTGTGATTACCTCTTTTTTGTTGGCATTGCTAAGGAAAAACTCGAGGAGATGGAATTGGTGATCATCTATTGGAGATGAATCTGGTTAGTATGGTGGATGATCTAAGATATCATAATTGAGTTGCTGCTACTTTCTTTTGGTTGGATTAGCAATTTGTTGTGGAACAAAAAGGAACCATGTCTGTTTACCAAGGGTAATTATCCAGGCTCATGTCTCAAGAATGAAATGTGGAACCAACGTAGCATTGTTTTCAAAGAACAACCCATACAAATACAATAGTCTGATTTCCTTTGAGGACAGCATCTTCAAGACTGAGGGATTGTCTTATCAAAAATTATATGATAAATCATAAATTGAAAATTCAAAAGAAAGCTTATATTGTAAAGTCAGTCAAATATGTATGACTGCATTTTCTGCATCAAAATTTGTTGAAATTGTAATCATAAAGATAAATGCCCTGAAATGGCTATTTGTGGGACGACCTAAAAGATAGATAAATAAATAACCATAGATGATGTCATTTACAAGAACTGAATATTGGAGCAGAGAAAAATCCTCTTTGACCTTAGAGCAACTATCTCTAAGTAGTGTTGATGCAATAAATAATTTCTAAAGAGACATTTGTACAGCAACTTTATTCCTCATAGGGTTCCCCAAAATTGAGGCCCCGTGTCGAATGAAACTGAGCTTCACAAATATTTGCATCTACAAATATAAAAGGAAACATTTGATTATTTGAAAATCACGAATATCTTACCTGAATCCTATGTTTCATTTTCTCGTGAAGAAAACTCAGAGCCATAAATGTCAATTTTGGAAATTCCTCTTCAGAAATATGAATAATTTGCAATGTGGAAATAACGGGGATTTAAGAGCGTGCCTTGCAAAATCTTTCTGCCCAATGAATAATGAACAATGGCAAACTCATTTTTCTATGCATAAAGACTAGATTTAATGGGTTTCAATCAGATAGAAGACACAGAGCTACAATAACAACAAACCTGTAATGTCCTCAAGAATGCATATATATCTCTATTTATATATATATATATATGGGTGATTTGTTATCTTTAAAAAAAAAACAATGCTCAATATTGATAATATATATATATATATAGATATACATAGGATTGGCTCCGCAAACGGAGATCCGGAAGAGTTTTCCTCATTTTTCCAGGTTGTAGTTGGCTGGGCCTGTCTGTCAATAGCTCAGAGGCCTGCACAATGGAGTTTTAAGATGAAGTGCAATATATATATATATATATATATATATATATATATATATATATATATAGATATATATATATGTATATGTATATGTATATATATACATATATATACATACACACACACACACACACATACACACACACACACACACACACATATATATATATATATATATATATATATATATATATATATATATCAAGTAAGTGTGGAAACTCAGCATATTGAGCACTCTTGGATTTAAGGAATTACCATAAAATATACATGATTTGTTGCATCTATTTCCAACTTACCAATTTGTATATATATTAGTTATATGATTTGTCAAATTTGAAAAACTAATTATTTTCATATATTTATTTCCCATAACACATTTTGTTGACTAGCAATGTCATCAGAATGGTTTTAAATGATATTTTTCAAACTAGTGATGTTTATCGCTGTCATGGGGACAATGCAACATCATAGTGTTATTGATGATTTTTTTTAATGGATATCTTAAATCTTATGTTTCAACTATTTGGAATGTTTACCTGTGTCAAATAACACCACTGGAACACTATGATATTCATTCGAGGACGTTGCTAACCAATAAAACTATTGGAAATAGGTATATGAAAATAACTTTTTCCCGATATCTCAAATCATATAACTCATATACTGTTGGAAGTATCATTCTACTGACAATGACATACATATATATATATTTATTTATATGTATATATAAACTGGAAATTCATATATGCATTTCTCATAAACTATATGGTATATATATATATATTTAGGGTTGAGCACTCTTTAAGTGAGGTAACTCATCCATTGTAAGCTTATGCAATGCTCTTCCATTGGAATAGAGCACTCTGGTGGATGAGGAGTTTTTGCGTAAAATGAATATATCGCTTAAATTCAGCCTTACAGACCACCCAGTTCCGTAGTCTAGAGGTAGGATATTGGCCTCCGATGTTGCGGTACTGGATGGGATAATGTCTATAGCCACACTGAAGAGATGTAATACATCGAAACAGCTGTCTGTGGATGACATAATAATTTTTTTTTTTTTTTTATATCTATTTTTATATATATATATATATATATATATATGTATATTGATCATACCTTGTTTTTGTCAGTTAGTCATATGTGTCTCTGTCATATTTATTGCTATAAAGATGTGGAATGTTGTATTGTTCGTTATCTTGTTGGTAGGAGTCTTATAGACTCCCTAAAAGCTGCACCCCAAGGGCTGCAAATTTGTTTATCAGGGTAACATTAATGTGGGAATGTAGGATAGCTGGTGATGATTTCAAGGCTCATACAGGTCAATTCAAGGTCAAAACTTCTTTTCCTCCCCTCCATGAAAATCAGGGAGAGTACCAATGACTTTGTGGTTGAAAGTGCAGAAAATGGACTGAGTTCAAACTCAAAGGAAATTTCACTTTATTGTCTTTTAATTTTTTGTCCTTTTAATCTACTAAACCTTTTAAAGGTCTTGGGAGTGGGTTCTATTTATAACATGACTATAATGCTAAACTGGACCCTACATTTCATTGGTCATAGGAAACAACAGATTTGAATATCTCTTTCTCACAGTGCTTATGCAAGGTTGGCAATAATTTCTTTTGAAGGAATCTGACTCTAAACCTAGCAATGAAAGTGATGTTTTTGTTTTTTTTCTGAAGAAAAATCCTAACCCTCCCCAAAGTCTAACCAAAACCAAAACACAATAAAAAAAATGGGCACGATTCAGATATAATGGTCCTCTTTGACATGCAAATTACCAACGTCAAATCTGAATGCTGTTTTGAGGAAAATTATTTTTTTCAGGTTTTAGGCAGGGCTGCACAAGTCTGCTTAAGTGTGTGGATGAATCTGATTGAAAGAGTGTATACACCTGGGGTGGGGGGGACACACACAATATACATATACATAAATATAAAGTATACGTATTTGTATTTGTGTGTGAAAATGCAAACATATATTTATATTTGGATATCAGTTTGATTTAAACATATATACATTTATGAATATGTCAATATATACATTCATGTGATGATGATTAAGGTGTGCATAAATGATTAAATGAACCAATCAAATTAAATGTTAGTTTACATCCAACCTACAGTTCATTTGAATTTCTATGCAACAAGCTACAATATATTAAAATTCTAAGCTCTCTTAGTTTGTTTTTAAGGGTTTTAGAGGCAAAAAAAAAAAAAAATCTAGCCAAGGCAAAGATTACTAACAGACCTGGAGAGCTGAAATTCCAATATGTTGTAGTTCAGAAATAGAGCTTTCCAAAAAAAGTATATCAAGTCAGATTATGATCAAGGTGTAAATAATTGATAAAATGAAATTAAATTTTAGTTTACATTTGACATACAGTTTATTTAAAGCTCAACGTCAAAGCTAGAGCATATTAAAATTTCAGTTTGTAAGGGTTTCAGAATCCAGGCGATGTAAAAATAATTCATAACAGACCTAGAAAGCTGAAATTTCAATATGCCGTTGCTCAGACATGGAGCTTTCCAAAGAAAGTATAGTAGATGATGATGAAGGTGTCCATAAATAATTAAATGAAATTAAGCATTAATTCGAATTCAACATAGAGTTTATTTGAGGCTCTATGTCTAGGCTACAACATTTTAAATTCTAAGCTCTTAAGGTCTGTTAGGTTAGCAATTATCCTTACTTTGGCTAAATTTTCTGTGATTTATCAGTTCAGCATTTTTCTTAACAGTGCCTGTCACAGTACATATAATAATATATATATATATATATATATATATATATATATATATATATATATATATATATATATATATATATATATATATATATATATATATATATATATATATATATATGTGTGTACACACACACATATATATAGAGAGAGATAGATAGATAGATATGTATATTTGCTTGTTCACAATATATACATATAAATATATATATATATGTGTATGTAAATACATGCACACACACATATATATATATGTATGTACATTTGCTTGTTTGCAGTATATATATGTATATATTTAGACAAGCACCCAGTAGAGATTGATAGATAGATATATATATATACATATTTACTTGCTTGCAATATACATATATATATGTATGTATACACACACATACACACACGTATGTACATATACATATATATATATATATATGTATATATATATATATATATATATATACATATATGTATGTATGTATATTTGCTTGTTTGCAGCATATACATATATATATATATATATTTCGACAAGTACGCAATCAAACATTCAGGTCAGGTGCATCTCAATCATTGTATCAAACAGATGCATTGTGAGTCAAAATGCAATTTACAGGCAATCAACTCAATTCAATATATGATGTTGAACGGCTACATTTGTTTTCCCGAAGCAATTCTGGGCACGTAAGCAATGGGATATGACGGGGTCTGTGAGGCGGGCATCGATGATACGACTCAAATCAGAGAGAGTTTTCTTCGAATGGAGCAAACAGCCAAAAAACTGAATAAGTACACGTGAAGAATGAGGATGGAATGAATGAAAATGAATAAAAAATATGGATAGGTAAGGGAGATAATTTATAGATAAGAGAAAAAAAAAGAAGATGGCTGATGGAGAGAAAAAAAATGATATTAGAAAAAGTGAGAAAAGTAAAAGGAAAGGGGGAAAATGCTAACGAAAGGAGTCAGGGTAGAGTAGGGTGAGGAGAAGAATCCGGAGGAAACATGGTGGTTGTATAAAATGAGAGATATATAGAGAAATGATGTATAGATTGTTATGGAAGTTAGAATTGTGTAAAAGGAAACCATTTTAAATAAACAGGAAGTGGAAGAGTTAGATGAAGTTAAGTAAAAGATAAAAATATAGAAAAATGGAATTCAAAGAAATGGTAAGAGGAGAATATAGACAAAGAGTCAATGAGAGAAAAGTAGCAGAAGGATATTATCTAGAGGTATGAAGGAAAAGAAATAAGAAATGAGTGCAAGACAATATATGGAGAAGGAATAAAGAGACTGAAAATAGGAACAATATAAAATGAAGCATCTTGGGAAGGGAAAGAAAGTTAAAATGGGAAAAGATGAAATAAGAAGAAAAATGGCTTGTTACCAAGAGAAAGAAGAGAGTTAATAAAAAATCAAGAATAAAAGAGGTAGAAAGAACAAAATAGATACAAAAAGAGAGGAAGAATACATGAAAGTAAACAGAAAGGAAAAAAGAAAATTTTAAAAAGATGACAGTTGAAGAAAGAAAAGGGTCCTGAAGATTCAGTGGAAATAACTGTTTTCTTTCAAATCAGACAATAAAAAGAATATTGATGAGAAAAGAAGTCTTTGCGGAGGGAGGAGTTCAGTATCAGAAGATGAGAGTAGGATATTTGACAAAGGACATTTATGTGCAAATTCATCCATACATATGTATATATATATATACACACGAAGGAGAAAAAGACATTTTTGTATATATTTACGTGTTCATACATACTCACAAAAGAGAAAGAGGCTGAGCCAAGAGAGGAAGATGAAGGATGGAGGAGGAGGAGGTGTAGGGAATCAGCAGAAGGCCCAAGAATATGGAGTAGGAGAAATCTGCTCGGATTCAATATGAATTATTCATACCATTTCCCAAACTCATTAGAAGGAAACGTTTTCACGTCTTCTTTCTTGTATTTGTGATCACAGAGGGAATGGTCACTCATAATTTTACTAACAAGACACATTAGTAGTCACTGTGGCGGCTCTTGAGAATTGTCCTCAGGCAATATCAAAAAGTAGGAAAAGAAGACATAGCAGACAGAATTTGAAGGAACGATTCTCTCTAGTGATATCCAAATGCCGAATTCTCAGAACTACACCAGTGGTTCTTAACATTGAGTGTACACATCCCCCAGTGGTGCACAAGGTATTTGGTGGGATGTGAGGAGAGGGTGACAAGCAAACTTTTTTTCCAATTTTCAATCGCGTTAAATGGTTTTATTAGTAATATCCGTACCTTGTATAAATGAATCACAGTAGCCAGTAACTAATAACTAATTATCTGAAAATTATCCTAAATCTAAAAAAAACAGATCTTTTATCTTAAATTAACAAAAAAAATGATATCCACACAGGATTTGGGCATTGTTGGACCAAAATGACCATAGAGACAAAAGAAATAAAAACGTTTTTAGATAATGCTAAGTGGTACACTCATACAAATTTCTAAAGTTGTAGCCCCCAAAATATAATCTGGACACATGCACACACACACAAATAGGCACACACACACACACATGCACAGACTTAAAATTTTGACAACTGATGAATTTTAAAATGTTCCTTTTTACACCTTTTAATGATAAGTTCACCAATTTTGATTTTTTAAAAAATTCAATTTTTCAGCCTTAAGATTGAGGATGTGGGAAAGATTTTGAAATCTCAAAAGGGTATGAGTTTTCAAAATGATTTAGAAACCACAGTGTGATGCTAAAAGTTTCTTAAAATAATGAATGAAAGAATAGCATTCAAAGGGAAATTATTAATCACCACCACCAATATATACTGTGTCAGTGGTGATCAATTAAAATGTTGGAAAAAGGAGTGATCAATGAATAAGTTACTTCTCCTGCCTTTTGTTAGGCTGTGATCACTAAAAAAACATCTGAATTTTAAAAAAACTAGCTGGCACAAGAGACCAATTTAGAATAAACATCATCATCATCATCAGTCTTTTATTGTCTGTCGTTGGACATAGACCTTCCCCAAGATTTGTCACTCTTGTTGGCGTCACGGAGCCAATACTTTCTGAACTTGTTTAGTTCATCTCTCCGTCTTGCATTCTGCCAGCCTTTGTTGCATATGTGATCCTGGGGATCCAGGTTGTGTGTCATGATGTCCAATGGTTGATGTCCATCTGCCATTCTTGCGACATGACCAATCCATTGCTATTCAAGTTTTCTAATGGATTCTGGTCTCGGACTCCTGTTTCCTCCCTGATATATCTTTTGAGGTTGAGCATGATTCTCTCATGTGCATGTTGCATGTTTCACAGTCTGTGGGTCTTTCTCTTGATTAGGTTCCATGTTTCAGTTCCATAAGTGACTATTAGGTTGATGCATTGGTTGTATATTCTTCTTTTTACGATTAATACGATTTCTTGTTTTTGAAGGTTTAGCTTTCTCTGCCAAATGCTTGTTATCCTCGAGTGATTCTTCGCTTGATTTCTTCTTCTTTTGTGGATTTCATAGAGATATGTTTTTCTATGTAGACATAGTAATCCACATTCACCAGCTTTGTGTCCTCAATCCTTATGGACGCGTTCTTATTTCCGACATGGTTGTTGCACATGACTTTCATTTTGCTGAAGTTCATGTGTAGGCGGACTTTCTTGCTTTCTTCATTTAGTTCATTTACCATTAGTTAGAGGTTGGGAAGGTTATCTGGAAAAAAGACGATTGGACCTGATAATATCACCATCAATCTACTCAAAAAAGCTGGTAAGATTGTTACTTAAAATTAGCTATATATTCAACTTATGTTTAAGACAAAATAAAGTCTTGGAAGAGTGGAACACAGCAATCATAATGCTTTAACATAAGAAAGGAAACTTAAGAAAGTTCAACAACTACAGACCTATGAGCCTACTCAACTGCATCTATGAACTTTTCACAAAAATCATCACCAACCGGATCACAGAAATGCTACATGAGAACCAACCACGGGAACAGGCTGGCTTTTGACAAAACTACTCGACCGTGGACAATCTCCATTCAATAAATCATCTGAAAGAAAAAGTAGCAGAATATAAAATGCCACTCTCTGTAGAATTTATAGACTTCAAGAAGGCTTTTTACTTGGTGGAAATCCCCATGTACATGAAGGCCATCATTCTACAAGTTGTAGACCCTGTATAACGTCCTGCAACATAGATACAGTCACAATAACTCCTTTATCAGGCAACACAAAGACTTTGAACCCTTCCAGCTCAAAAAAAAAGTAAGACAAGGTGATACCAGCTCTCCTGAACTCTTCACTGCCTGCCTCGAGATGATCTTCCGAAACCCACACTGGGAGAATAGAGAAATCAAAATAGACAGCGAATATCTTAGCAACCTCAGATTTGCAGATGACATCACCCTTCTCACAGAATATACATACAGCTCACTAAAAACCTATTTGAAGGGGAACTTTCAAAAAGACAAAAAATTGTTCACTCTACAGGTCTGGTTAGTCACTCAAAATCATGTATCGGTAACATGACATATTGGGAGCAATCAATTAGAAAAATTAAGAAAACAGGGTGATCAATGAGGAAGTTACCATTTGTTGGGCTGTGATCACTAGGAAAGTCTGGATTTGGAAAAAAACAACAATTTTTACACAAACTCAGGGATCAATTTAGCATAAACTTACATTGTAAACTAGACCTGCCCACTAAAAACTCATTTAGGGGTGAATTTTCAAAAAAAAAAAAGAAATTTTTCTAGACTTCGGTATGATGTTTTTTTGATATTACCTTTTATATCATAGGATATATAAATGTGTCTGTTTATTATGTGTGTGTGTGTGTGCTGATATAGTAATGGGGGAAAACTTAAATGAAATTCTTTCTAGTTAGAAGACATGATTACCAGAAGTTGCCCAAAGGCACTTTTCTTTTCCTTATCCATTGTAGAACGGGTTTGTTTAATTCACAAAGATTAAATTCTCTTCGGGGAATGATAATAGGCGGGGTGTTATTTGAAACTGTCAACTAAAACTGTCACTAAAACAGTCACTCAATAGGAACTGCCACACAATTAATGCTTTTTGACAGCATACCATGTTGGGGGTAATCAATCAAAAAATTGGAATAAGAGGTGTTCAATGAATAAGTTATTTTTATGGCTTTTTGTTATATCACTGAAAAGTTCAAGTGGCAAGTAGGCATACATTAGAGACCAATTTAGCATAAACTTATATCCCTCCAACTCCAAAAACCTTCTGAGGGGAACCTGAAAAAAGACAAAGAAACATTTTTTCTAGACATAATGAAGAGTAAATGCTGAAAATTTCAGCCCTCTAGCTCTATTGATGCAGCCTGTACGTGTGATACATAGATAGCTAGCTAGACTGATTTGAAAACTAAAAGAAACTTATGTTGACAGTCTTCATTTCAAATGGAGAGAAAGAGCTAAAGAGTAAGAAAAAAGAGAGGACAAAAAGGAAGAACTAGCATTCCAAGGGAAATCATGAATCACCATAACTCATATATACAGTGTTGGGTGATGATCAATTAATAGCTAGACAGACCCGTTTGAAAACTGAGAAAACCTATTTCGACAGCTTTGGGTGACAGTACCTAATAAGACTAATTGATGGAAAAGCCAAACTGGGGAGTATTGACTTTCATGATAAAATTGTTATCGAACATACCTATACTTTTGATATAAATTTTGAAAGCATGCATGAAATATGGAGCAAATTGTTTTACAAAATTATGAAGAAATTACATGTAAATCTATATGCCAACTCAACGTAGTCATTTTCTATTATTGAAACACAATAGACGAGAGTAATTTTTTCAAAAGAAATTATTAAGATATGCATTGTGACAAAGTGAACAAGATTTATGAAATGTACACTTCTTAAATTTTGTTAATTTTCTACCAATAAGCTAATGCCACTACACTGATTATTTACAACATTCCTTGTCAGCTTCAATTTTTTCAGCATTTCCAGTTAAATTCCTTTTACTTGTCAATTGTTTAGGTTTTCCCATAAAACAAATTTCTAGTTTTATTTTTTGAATAACGTATCCATCTTATTTTTTCCATTTCAGAAGATTGAACTCCTTCTTGTTGTTTGTGTTGCTAACACAATATTTCAGCCAATCTATTCTACAGCCCTCTTCAGGTGTACTACCCAAATGTGATGGTGGTGAACAGAATTTTCCTCCGATGGTAGTAATGCTACAACGTTTGGTTCAGGTGATGTCTTTTTGATTTTCTTTCCTTGTTAGACCTGGATTTCCAAACCTTATCTGCTGAGTAGCGGAAGTCACATTGGTATAACTGTTTTGTTTTTAAATCCCCAAAACTGATACATGGTAAACACTGATGATCCCAACAAAAAAGTACATAGTACCATAATTCCAGTCTCTTATTTCCCAATATACATATATATATATATATATATATATATGTCATTTTGGTTTCTTATTCCCCAATATCCGTAATATATATATACATTCACATATATTTTTAGATTGTACCAATTTCATTGATGGTTTATGTTTCCTTAATGATGGAGGAGAATTCCAAAAATTGTGTAGTGCTATATACCCTGAAGATCTTGAACTAAAGTGTGAACATAACAGACTGCAAGCAACATTCCTTGATATGAATATTGAAATTGAGGATGGGATGTTATAATATTGGGAAATGATTGACAGAAATGACATAGATTTTTGAAAAAAAAAGTTTCTCATAGTGTTTCAAGCTGTAAAGCTTTCTAGACTATATATATACACATATATATATATGTGTGTGTGTGTGTGTGTGTGTGTGTGTAATAGGATGGAGAATTTAGTGATGGGGGAATCCAAAATTTTCCAATACAAGGAAATGAATGTAGTATGAATGACATGGAATCAGATATCGGATATAAGAAAGAAGGGACTTTATTCTGGTTGATATATCAAACCAGATATCAGATCTGCCATTGGTGTCTTATCAGTGAAACTTGTTTTTGCTCCCCTTTTAAACACACAGATGTGAGTAGCTGTTTGTGCAAAAGTCAATGTATCTATTGAATCAAAAACACAAACTTGCACAAATCAGGAATACACTTGAGCTGTGTAACTCCTGAAAGAAAAAATATCTGGATGCTGTGTACTCCACCCATCTTCATCACTGTCTAAAGAAAGAAACAGTTGCCATACATTTAATATGATGAGACTACTTTAGTTGTGATAACCTTTAGTCAGTTTGAAACCAGAACAATTCAATGATGCATCCACCATGCTAAGGTCCATATTTATGATTTCCAATTTCAAAGGAATTCCAAACAAATCAGTAGTTGTGGCAATAGTGGCAGAAGAAGGAAAGAGAGGATAGCTCACCAAAAAATCTGGCTTTAAAAAAAAACAATTAGTAACTTCAAATTAAAGTAAGTGTACAATCTTTACTGATAATTGGTTCTAGAGTATTAGTGTATGGTTATTTTATTTGATAAGTTGGCTTTGAATGAGCATGTATCACATTTTAAGATATAAAGTTAGTTGGAAATTGAAAAGCTTAGCCAATTTTTGCCATTTTTGAAAACGGTTAATAACAAAGGAAACTTGGCAAAGCTGTAAAAAGTAAACGTCAGCTATTGATCAAAATAGATTTTCTTCTAATGATGTCACACATTCTCCTCCTTCCTCTTTCTGTTGTCTAACATAAATGGAAAACGACCAACGCTGAAGAAAAAGCATCTTATTGAGATGTTTGGACAGATCTGAGAAGAAAAAAACATTTTAGGACTTTATTTTGCAATTCACAAAAATCTTCCATTTTTTTTTCAACATTTTCTCTTCTCTTTTGCTTAGAAAGCCACACACAGAGTTTCTTTATAAGAAATAATGAAGTAGTTTTTTTTTCAAAGATGATTAATGAAAATATCATTTGAAAAAACGCAGTCTATACAAGTCTGGTTATTCACTCAACAGAAACTGTCCTGCAACCAACATCATTTGGCAGCATGCCATGTGGGGGTAATCAATTAGAAAAATTGGAAAAGGGGATGATCAATGAATTATTTAAATCTCTGGCCTTTTGTTTGGCAGTGATCCCTGAAAAAGTCTGAATTTTCAAAAAACAAGCAGGCACAAAGTAAGGGATCAGTTTAGTATATACACTTACATTGAGAATTGAAACCACCCTCTAAAAAGGTATTCAGGGGCAGAATTTAGAGAAAAAAAGCATTTTTTCCAGACATAATAAGGAGTAAATGTTCTAATTTTCTAGCTCTGTTGATGCACCATATTTGCATAATACATCCGTATATACATAGCCAGCCAGACCAACTTGAAAACTGAAAGAAAAGTATGTTAGCAGTCATGGTGACAGTTTTGGTTGACAGTTTCCAATATTCCCAGAAAGGGAGAGAACATTCAGGTGTAAAATTACTTATTATGAATCCACACCTTTAATCATATCAGTATCAAAAAATGGGTTGGGAAATTGAGATTGATGGGAGTGCGAGGTTCATGTTCATTATTAAGATGATGAGGAGGATGAGTATCCTCAGGCTTTAGGGTTTGTTAGAAACAGAGCCAAAGCTGTAACCAACTGTCAACAAAACAGACAACATAGGTTTCTGCAGTTTTCAAGTGGGTTAAGCTGGCTATCTATGTATGCATCATACGTGTAGGCAGTACCTAAGGAGCTAGAGAGATGAAATTTCAACATTTACTATCTCTATAAAAATTTCCTTCTTTGTTTTTGAAAATTTCCCCCGGTTTTTAACTGAGGGGTTCAGTTTTAAATATAAGTTTATCATGAATTAATCCCCCGTTTATGCCAGCATTCTTGCTTGGATTCTTAAAATTTAGTGATCACTGTCCGAACAAAAGGCAAGAGAAGTAACTTATTCATTGCTCACCCCTAACATGGCGTAATGTTAGTCACGTGTTGGCAAGGTGAGTTTATGCTAAATTAGTCACTAGTTTGTAGCCTTTTGTTTTCTGGTATTTCAAACTTTTTAGTGGACCAACAAAAAGTGGGAGGATTAACTTATTCATTGATCACTCCTTATTCTAATTTTCTAATTGATTACCCACAATATGGCATGCTGCCAAAAAATGTTAGTCACATACCGGTTTCTATTGAGTGACTAACCACACCCATTTTCTCAATTGTTGATTAAGTTGCTTGCAACCTATTGTTTAAGGTTCATGCCTGATTGAGTAATCAAACAGAATTACCATCTTAAAAAGGAACAGGTCTGATTGGGCATTCAATATAAAGTGTCATATGACCGATGTCTTTTGATGGCATGTTGTGTTGAGGGAATTAATCAAAATTAGAAAAAAGGGAAGATCAATGAATTAGTTACTTCTCTCACCTTTTGTTGGGCTGTGATCACTAGAAAAAATCCAAACCTATTCAGGGGATGAATTTTCATAAACCTTTTTTCTTTCTAGACATAATAAGGAGTGGATATTTAGATTTTCTGCCTTCTAGTTTTATGATGCAGCTTACCTGCCTGCCAGACCCACTTGGAAACTGAAGAAACCTATGTTGACAGTTTTTGAAAACCTTGCAGGCTTCCTTGAATGACAAAAAATAAATGAATGAAAAAAATCATCCAACTTCGAAGAAGTCGGTGGTCTGGAAAAATTGTAACTCTCAGAATGACTTCTCAATTTTTTTCCATTCAATATTTGGCTATTTCATAATATTTAATTTCTGCTTGAGGAATATATATTAGGAAAATAGGAAAGATATCATAATGTCATTTCTCTGAGAAAAAAGGTTAACAAAAAATAATAAACTTTAGTAAAAAAACAAAAAAAAACAAATTACTTTTTAGAATTTAAATAAGTTTTTTGATAAACAAAATTCATAGACCAAATAGTGCTTCACTATAAACCTGACATTTTCACTGAGGATATACAAACTAGCATTGAAATTATAAATGACTCTCCATCACACTCAATGATCAAACAACTGTAGTATCAAAATTTCAAATCAGGTGAAAAATTCCATGGAAGAATAAGTATGGTCAGAATGAATTCTATTTATGACATCACAGGCATTTTCCACTGAAAAGCATTTAAAATAGAATAAAAAATATCTTGAAACTTCAGCTGTCGTACTCCAAAATACCTATTCAGGAGAGGAATTTTCAAGAAAAAAAAGTAGTTTCTTCTAGACACAATAAGGAGTAAATGTTTAAAATTTCAGCCCTGTAGCTCCATTGGTGGATGGTGTAAGCATGATGCATAGTTAGGTAGCTGGATCAGCTTAAAAACTGAAGAAGCCTACGTTGGAAATATTGAGTGGGCATATAGCTATGATGCAGGGGCATAAATTTGAAGAGAATATTCCTGGATCCATCAAATTTAATCATTCTTTTTTTTCCCACCCTTTCTTGGGCCACCCTTTCTTAAAATATCATTCAAAGAGAACTGTTGGATATATTTGTTGGCAGAGATCAATAACATAATTGAATCTATTTGTGTAGATATATAATGATATAAATCCATACATATTTATCGATGTAATGTTCTCATTTATGAATATGGGAAGCATGAAGCATACATATACACAGGTCTTTCAATAGAAACCATCTTGCAACCAATGTCTTTTGACAGAATGATGTGTTGGGAGTGATCAATTAAAAAAGTGGAATAAGGAATGATCAATGAATGAGTTACTTCTCTTGCATTTTGTTGGCTTACCTAAAAGTTAGAATTTTCAAGAATCAAGCGGGCACAAACAAGTGACAAATTTAGCATAAACTTAGACTAAGTTGAATCCCTCCACCAAAAACATATTGGGGGAGGAAGGGGGCAGGGATTTTCAAAAACAAAGCAAAAACTTTTTCAGGCATAATATGGAGTAAACGTTGGAAATCTCAGCCTTTTAGCTCCATTGGTGTGGCCTGTAAACAAGATACATTGCAAGCCAGACAGATCAACTTGAAAACTGAAGAGACCTATTTTGACAGTAGAGTTTGATGGTTTTTATAATATATGTATATTGTCTAGAAAGCTTTACAGTTTTGAACACTAAACATTAAAAAACATTTTCAAAATTTTTTATGTCTCTTCAGTCTCTCTCTCTCTATGTATATATATATATATATATATATATATATATACACAATAAAAATCTGGAATATAATACAATATATTTATATATAATATAATACAATATCCAATGTATGATGGGTTTATTTCATAGACTGCTCGAAACGTTCAGCTTCAAGTATTAGGTTGATTTTGAGTAGAGCTTAAAACATAATGGAGTAAGGATTCACAACACAAACACGTTGATGTTTCTGCTCTGTTTGGGCTTCTTCAAGTGAATGAGTGCTCAATACATTCAACATTATAGAGATCTAAAATAGATTGAATCATTCATTTGAAGAAGCCCAAACAGTGTAGAAACATAAACGTGTTTGTGTAGCGAATCCTATACTTCATTATATATTTATATGTATATATATATATATATATATATATATATATATATATATATAACTAAACTTCCAAGTTTTGACTGTAATGTGAAAGACTTATAATTAATATTTTTCAAATGATTTTCTCCACTTCCTTTCAACCAATAAAAGTTAGAAATATCTGTATGAGTGACAGAGAGGAAACAAGAGCCTAATTGAAAATGTCAAATTTCATCTTTGCATTAAGGTCAAGACTCCTCTCAAAGTCTTCACATTGATTGTCAGAATGTATTGAATGTTTCAGCTTTCATTCTAAGCAGTTGAGTTCAATTTATTTATAAAAATTCAATTGCAATATAATTAATTACTCAAAATAAGAATAATATCCATACCTGGCATAAATGAATCGCTATATCCTACATGTGTATCTGAACTAATTATCTAAAAAACTATCTAAAATTATCTAGAAAAAAGGATCTACACCTTCCCTACAAAAGAATTCAACTGTCAATTGCTTTTTACAGACATTAACATAATCTGATCCATCTGTAGCACACAACACTCACAAGATACAAAGCATCATACACCAGTTGTAAGAACATTGTTAGAGAGGTAGTTTAATTGTCTGAACAGAGCTTGGAACAGGATTGACTCTCTCTAAAGTGAAAGAGTGTATAACAATGGTTAACTGTGAAATATTCTTATCAGATTTCTTGAACCTCACAAAATAACGAATAAAACAGATCTGGCTATTCACTCAAAAGAAACCATTGCGTAACTGATGTATTTTTGCAGCATGCAGTGTTTGGGTTGATCATTTAATTGGAAAAAAAGATGATCAATGAGTGAGTTGCTTCTCTCACCTTTTGTTGGGCAGTGATCTCTAAAAATCTGGATTTTCAAAATACTAGCATGAAAGCTGCCAGATATAAACTTAAGAACTACTCAAACTCAAATTGTGATTTGAACTCTCCACTAAAACTCATTTGGAGGGGATTTTTTAAAAGGATATTTTTCTTCTTCTTCATCATCATCATCATCATCATCATCATCAGTGTGTTAGCATCTATCATGGGCATTGTGGAGCCAGTAATTTCTGAATTTATCTAGTTTGTCATGCCATCTTACTTTTTATTGACCACAGCCTCATACTTGATCTTTGGGGATCAATGTTTTGAGATGTGATGTTCAGCGGTTGTCTGATTTCTTGCAATATGTCCAGCCCATTGCCATTTGGGTTTTCAAACAGTTTATATGATATCTTGGACTCTCTAATATACTGTATTTTCTGATCTCTCCATATGAGGTTGAGCATGATTCTCTCATGTGCACATTGCATGCTTCTCAGTTTGAGAGTCTATCTTTTGGTTAGGTTCCATGTTTTAGCTCCATATGTAACCATTGGTAAGATACATTGGTTGTATACCCTTCTTTTTAGAACTAGTAAGATTTTCTTCTGAAAAGTCGAGCTTGCTCTACCGAGAACTTACCAACCTAATGTGATTCTTCACTTTATTTCTTCTTTTGATGACTTCATGAATACTCGCTGTCCTACGTAGATGTAGTGGTCTACTCTTTTCAGCTCTGCATTTTTTATTCTGATTGTTGGGTCATTGTCCCCAACATGTTTGTTGTACATGACATTTGTTTTGCTGAAGTTCATGTGGTGACCAACTTTTTTGCTTGCTTTGTTCAGTTTGTCTAACATTATTTGTACGTCCTGAAGATTCTTAGCAAAGAAGACGATATTGTAAGCAAATCTAAGGTTACTTAGGTATCCTGCGTCTATTCTGATTCCTTTGTATTCTCATTCCAACTTTTAGAAGATCATCTCAAGGTAGGCTGTGATTAGTTTGGGTGAGCTGGTATCACCTTGTCACACTCTTTTTTTCTAGTTGGAAGGGCTCAGAGTCTTTGCCCGAGGAAGGAACTGCTGCATCGGTAGATATGTTGCAGTACTCTGACATATACGGGGTGTACACCTTGTTGTATAATTGCATCAATGACTTTTAAGATTTCTATTGAATAAAAAGCCTTTTCTAAGTCAACAAATGCTTGTGGCATTCTATATTCTGCTGCTTTCTCTCTTAGTTTACTGGTTGATGGTCGAGTAGCTTTTTCTGAAGTCAGCTTGTTCCTGTGGTTGGTTTTCATTTAGTGTTTTGCTGAAGGAGTAAATGCTGAAATTCTCATCTCACTAGCTCTATTGATTCAGTCTACACACACTATATGTACATACATATATAGACTGTCAACTATCTAGCCAACCAACCAGGCAGAATCACTCAAAAACCATAGAAATCTAGTTTCAGTTGATAGTTTCTAAAAGTATTTAAGTGTGTGACTTTAAGCCAAGAATTGATAATTCTAGCGACTAAATCAGCCTCTTTTTCTACTTTTTGAGGAATTTTCCAATGCCTAATCAGAAAAATGGAGTTATTTGAGTAGGAGAAGTACATCCTTTCCACTATGATAATCTTTCTCACAGCATGTTTCTTGTTCATATTTCTATCTTGAATTTTATATTTTGTTTAATTTTCATAGTTTTTAATCTTTTTTTTCAAAAAACTTTCCTTGTTGTAAGAATCTTGCTTCAGGGTTCTTACGTGTAAGACCGCTTGCGGGCATGTCTGGAACTTGTTGTACAGTGAAATCAGCCAATTAAAACTGAAGACACAAATCTCTAACAAGTAAGTGTGCAAGGGAGTTTAGGCTTTCGAGAAAAAAGTTTACAACATCAACATCTAATAGTCTATTGTTTATTTTTATGAATTTTGTCTTCTGTTAAGTGTTTGTTTCTTTTTTGTTTTAAAATTGACAAATTTCGCATCATTTTTTTCATCCATCTGATTTGGTATTGAACATGTAATGGCTGCTGGAGAGATTTAGCTAGGAGCTAATAAAGCAGAGAAATAAGAATTTCATGGATTCCTTCAACCTTTTTTGTATTTTTATCATTATGAAATAACTTTCTCTTTTTCATTTCCAGCAACATCCTTGCAATCATTAACAGCCCCACACATGGCCTGCCCGACCAACCAGCCAAGTTGGCTACAGATTCTTCTCTCTTTGCTCATCTGTGTATCTTGCATCTCTTTGTGTGTGTGTGTGTCCCTGGGTGCTCTTGGTCATATTTTTGGTCCTACAACCTTGAAGATTTGCATGGGGCACCATCTGAAATGTTTTTTGTTTAATAAAAAAAAAGAGTTTTTTTTTATCTCTATGTTAATCTTGGACAAATGATGCCCCAATCTGTTTTGTTAGATAATTTTAGATAAAAGATCTATTTTTTTGATAATTTTCAATAAAATATCTTTTTTTTCGAGATAATTTTGGTTAATATCTCAGATAATTAGTTCTGTTGTACATTCTAGTTTCGGTGATTCATTTATGTGAAGTACAGATATCATAATTATTATTTCTCTCAGTTAAAATTGAGAAAAACATAGTTGAAAACTGAATGATTAGATATTTCTGCAGAGCACCAAAATGCTTCTGAATACTCTTGATATACTGAGCCAAATAACAGTTTACACATTTTCTCTAACCTTGTCTGATATTCTTCAAGTTTCAGTTTTCATTAAAGAGCATTTTGGCAAAAGATATTTTTTTTATGTATTTTTAGAAAAATGAATTTTCCTCCCAATTAACAGTACCTTCACGGTTATATATAGGACTTATATCCCAATTATTTTTTTGAACTTTCTGGGAAGGTATTGATATTCTTATCTTTCATCATTTGTTACTTCGTCTATTTAAGCGTTTATTCTTCCTGGAAGCAAAATATCAGCCAGAAATGACATCAAATTTTAAGTGCAATTGGTTTGGTGTGCCATTTTAGGCGTTCAAAAATTATTTTTGGTTTTGTTTGCTGAGTCACCCACACATCATTTCATATTGTGTTACAATCCACTCCTAATTATAGTTCATTATTTCATTTTGTAATTATTAGGAGTGGATTGTAACATATGTATATACATATACATATTGTAACGCACACACACACACACATATATATATATATATTCTAGAAAGCTTTGCAGCTTTAAACACTAAATATTTAAAAAAAACTTTTTTATCAAAGATTTTTGTGTGTCAGTCATTGGGAGAAATATCTGTTAATGTAATTTACATAATTTTCTTCAGTATTTTTCTGATGCTTTACATAGAATTTGATATTATGGAACAATGTGGAAATTTTCTCTTGTTAGGATCATCAGTTGTTTACCATGTACCCATTTTGGGGATCTGAAAACAAAACAGTTATGTCAACATGGCTCCCCAGCAGCATTGGTCAAACACCACCTTCCCTTCATCTATGATATTAATATATAGCTTTTCCCATTCTACATGTAGTTTGTTATTTTATGTAGGGTATTGTCATTATAATATATTGTATATGGATGTTATTCTATAAAAAACATCATTTAATATTTTTGTAAAGAAAGGGTTTACTGATGTAGGTTACCCAAAAAACATTTTTGATGATGAGGAATCAATAAGTTTAACAGCAGAGATGATTCATTTTTCATGTCACTTTTATTGAGTGTTCACCCATGTGAATATTAAATCCGTTGTGTCAGACTTCATTCAAACCAACTTATGATATCATCTTTAAGAATACTAATTAAACAGAAAAAAATTCTTTGAGTTGATTTTCTGACAACATATTCAAAGAACTTGACAATTTTTTTTCAGTAACCTCAAAGTTAATTTTTCCATGTCATACACCATCTCGCTTTCATTAGTACTTCAAGTTCTAAA
>OY735213.1:57597292-57617292 GCA_963457665.1 Thysanoteuthis rhombus
TGCATTATTCATCAAGAAATTAAATGGGCATAGATGTGAAAAAGTATTGCAATATCTGTACTCCATGTGAATAAATCACCATAGCCATGCATGTACCAGGAATGATTATCTAAAAATTATCTAAAAGAAATAGATCTACTATCCAAAATTATCTAAACAATATCACATAAAATTTTGGCATTGTTGGTCCATTATAACCCTAGAGACTCCAAAGAGCTCTTCTTTGAGAAAACAAAGAAAAAAAACAAAATGTTTTCTAGATGGTGCCAAATGGTGTACTCATGCAAATTTTGGAGATTGTAGACCCAAAAATGTGACCAGGAGCACCTGATGATGTGCATAGACAGACACACAGATGGGCAAAGTGAGTAGAATCTGTAGCCCGCTTAGCTGGTCGGTCGGCTGGGCCATTTGCGAGGAAAGAGGAAAGAAACATAAAGAATCAACATAATTAGTAAAGGTCAGTTGAAGTTAAACTTGGATTAAAAATAAGAAATTTCTGGTCATATTTCATTGGCATCAGAAATAATATTTTGGTTATTCTGGGCATTTTTTTCTGATACGTCTTTGAAGTTTGGTACTTTGCAAGCTCTGCTGGGCTCTGGAATTTTGCCAGAACCTAATATTCATTTTCCCTTTGCTTTCTTTTTGTTTCATTAGTATTGATGGAAAATACTTTCATTCCTCTTAGAGATCAAACCAATTATTGGAAAAGTTGGGTTAATATGTGAATTATTTTTAAAGAGGAAATGGTCCATGGTTTAGCTTTCTTCCAGAATTAATTGTTACTTGGGGGTGGGGAATGACAGTTGAAAGTTTTAGGAAAACTTTTTCATCATTATCATCAAAATCATTATGATAATGATTATTGTAATTACTGTAATGTTATTGTTGATAATTGTGGAAATTGAAGGAGTGGACTTCAAAATGATGGTACTAGAATATTCTAGAAGGAATTAGAAGATGGAGAAGATGAAGATGAAGAAGTGAATGAGGAAGTAAAGGAAAAAAATGAGACAGGTATGGTTAGTCACTCAATAGAAAGCATCATGTGATTAACGTTTTTTGGCAAAATACTGTTTTAAGGGTGATCAATTAGAAAATTGAAAAGAGACCTGATTAATGAATCACTAATGAAGCATGAATTTTCAAAAAACAAGTGTGAAGGCTGCTGGACATAAACTGAGATCCATTCTGTATAAACTAACATTGCAAATTGACAACCCCCCCCCCGCCCCAAAAAAACTTAATGGGGTATGAATCTAAAAAAAAAAAGAAGTTTTTGTCGACATAATAAGGAGTACATATTAAAGTTTTCAGCCTTTTGATTGTAAAATGTTTCTTTTGACCAGCTTGGAAAATTTGTTAACCTAAATTTATCAGTTTGTTTAGAAGTGAATTTCTGATTAAATATGATATCATTTTGAGATAAACTGATAATTTCATGCGGAACAAATTAGAGTCATTTTTCAAGTTGGTCTCCGTGACACTTTTCTCAGTGTATTAAAGTGATGGCAAACTTCTTAGCAGAGTTGGTCGAAATTTCATTTTTTTTTGATAATCCTTTTATATGAATATATATATATATATATATATACACATATATATATATATATATATATATATATATATACATATATATATATATATATATACATATATATATTTATATTAGTTAAATGCTTATTAAGAGTTTATATATTAAGAGTATATATATGTATATGTGTATATTAGTCAAATGCTTATTAAGAGTTTATAACTTGAAATTGTGAAATATGTTCATAAAACTAGGATAATTAAATGGGATTAAAATTCTTTTTTCCATCAAAGTCTATTGCATGTCACCTAAAAACCTACTGTGTGTCACTGCTGATAGGCATCTTATATATTCAACATCATCGACCTATATAAACTGTCATGTGTGAATATTTTCACATTAAGTGTCGGGATAGTTTGTCAACTAGTTTTGTAACTGAATGAATCTTGATTCATTTTCAACAACTTTAATAATAACATCAACAGAAAATGTTACATCACCAACATCTTTTGGCAGCATATGATACTACTTTGAGATAAACTAAAAAATTCACATGCAGCAAATCAAAGCAATTTTTTAAGTTGGTCTACGAAACACATTTTTTGATGCATACATACACAAAGGCTTCTACCCCGTTTTCGAGTAAAGCTATCACATGACGTTATTCCAGATAATCACTCAACTATGCCAAAAACAGATATGACTTTTTAACCCAGCAAGGGATTTTGTTTTTTTGGTGCAAATCATACTTAGGCAGCCTAACCATCTTTAAAACTGAAGAAACCTATACTGACAATTTTGATGACAGTTTTTGTTGAGTCTTTTTAACAATGGATGAAAAGAGGTGGAGACAGAGCCCCCCCCCCCATGAAAAAAGCTATGAGAGAGAGGTTGACAAAAAAGAAAAGAAAGGAAAATGAAAAATTGAAGGATAATAAAAAATAAGAAAGAAAAGAAGCTTTCAAAAGGCAGATTGGGAATAGAAGAGGAAAGGTGAGAAAGAGAGGTGAAATGAAGAGAAGGAAGATGGAAAAAAAGGAAGAAATGATAGAGAAAGAAAGAGAATAAAAAGGGGAAGAGAGACTGGAAGAAAAAGGAAAATGAAAAGAGAAGAAAAATCAATGCATTAAGAAAACGCAAAATATTACGTAAACACAAAGAGAAGAAATAATAATTCTTTTTTTCCTTTTTTTAATCATTGCAACAAAAGCAGCTAATTTTACTATTTCCATCTACATGAATTTTTCTCCTCCTTCTTCTTCTTCTTCTATCTCCCTTTCCTCCATCTCCTTTTTTCTTCTTCTTGTACATTTACTACTTCTTCTTCCTGGACCCCTTGTACCCTTCTTCTTCTTCATCTTCTTCTTCTTCTATTTTTATTCTATTACGTGATTTTATTCCCTCTCCTTCCTTTATATCACAATAACAACAATAAAAAAAAAACATAGAAATCTAATTCTGGACTATTTTTTACCCAGAATTGTATTTCTTTGTTAGTCTTGTCCCAGACCCAAAATAAGACTAAAAATGATTTTGCCAAGTCAATTTGAAATATTGGAGTTGTTTGCTGAAACTTGGAAGCATTATGTTTACTACAATATCTTATTCTTTGGCAGGAATGAAAAAAACTTGTGTTTCAAACACAAAAGATATATAAGAATAGACATGAAATAACTTATACAGAGAGTCTCAAGAATCACTATGTATTTTTTACCCTCAAAACAGACTAAAACTTCTGGAAGTTGGTACACATAAACAGTGGTATACTGGTTGGGGGTCACACCTGGAGATATCATCAGAGGGGTAACATCATGATAACTGCACAATTCATTTGTAATCTTTTAATTGATATATTCCTTAATTTAGTAAATCAAAATTTACTTGGACTTATAAAGCCTGAAGTGACGTGCAATAATTCGCTTTGTCTTTCACAGACCTTGAATTTAAGGTCTTGTGGATCCTTGAGAACTTTTACACAGGGTCATAATGGTACTTTGACCGGCTAACTGGACATTTCACTAAAAAAGAGTCAAAGTTGTAGCCAATCAAAGTCCCTAATGAGGGAAAAAAAAAAGGACACGTTTGGAGGTGGAAGCAAAGGTGTTGTCATGATTTGCTTGACAAGGGGCTCGATCATCTATCACCCAGCAAGGAGGTGGCGAGTCAACGGGCATACTCCCCAATTTTATTTTGAATTACACCGGTGCTAAAATTGATATCGAAAACTCCTTTTTTGCCATCATATTACATTTATGGAACATGACAATGAAGAAAATTAAATGAGGCTGTGGTGAAAAAATGACCGGCAACACTAATTTTTTTTCAAATTGTGTCCAACTCCGTACGGTTGACTAATAAAAGTGTGTCAAGGCCCACGATGCAGCAAGTGGAGAGCACAAAGTTAATGCTTGGTGGAGGCGACCCTATGGTTGGTGGCGCAGAGAAAATCTCAAAATTTAACCCTTCTAGATTGACGGAAAGTACATTTAAAGAACATTATTTAGTTATATTTTGACATCCATTCATATAGATATCGGGGGTATTTCGAACATTATGAATTGCGTCACATTCATTATACGCTTCGATTTCTGATTGCGTTTTTTTTTTCAGCATTAAAAGCTCCCTAACAAAACAAAAATAAAACTACAACCTCAGTCATCGGATTTGAAAGTCCGATTAATTAAATTTATTAAATTTACTAAAAGTTGTAAACCTGTCCTTGTGAAGTGCAACGAAATAAATTCCAACTTTTGAAAAGATCAAGATCGTCCATTTATTTATTGCAAATGTTTAGCATACACAGAGAAGTGAACCTCTTCTGTGACATCCTCTTAATCATGTTCGAATCGTACGTGAAGTCGAAAATGGTCGCTCCGGTGATACAGTCGTGGCAGGATTGAGGAGAAGCAGTTTACATATCAGAATGTTGTTTTGAACGAATAACATTTTTTTCCCTTTTTGTAACTCTTTCAATTGCTTGACGCCTTGAAATATTGTCAAGATCTCAATTTTTGTTTCCTAGACATAAATATTGATATCACGTCAATAAATCTTTGGTAGGTGATTCACTCTACCACCGTAGTGCTTTCTAAAACCAACATTGCAAAGGCTCTGAGACTTGGTTGTTCAAATCTTACATTAATCGAACAAACCATTGTATCAATAGCTTCAAAGTAAATCCTTTTATAATAATCTTCAACACTCGCAGGATGGCAAGCAGAAAGCACCTTCACAGCCATCAATGAGTACCGTTTGTCAGTGCATTCATCATACATAAGTAAAAAGAAATGTTTTTTTTCTTTTATTTCCTATAACTTCTTTTTTTAAAAAACTTGGTTTGCCATGTTTATCAACAATTCGTTTTGATGAGTGTTTGAAACATACTTCGCTCGTATTTTCATTAACTGGGTAAAGTGGTCGTCTTCCGAAGATGCATCTCCTTGAATAACCAACCCTTGTTTACCAAGCAAGCGCATGCGTTCCATAATTTTAATCAAGTATTTCCTTTCCTCTCGTCTTTTTTTCTGAGCATTGACATTCCCCATTCCTAATGGATCCCCGGATTTCGAAATGACGCCAGTATCGAAGCAACTCACTTCGTTGTTGAAGATTAATATTTCTTGGAAAAAATAACTTTTGATCGAACAAGGAATTTTTCAAACACAGAAAAAAAAGAAAGAACGTGCAACATTCTTAGAATACCGTGACTTTTTTCATTTATTCTCAAGACACCTATCAGTTTCTTTCCATTGTTAGAGAGTTGAAATATTCCCGGACATTTGAAGAGATCGATATGAAAAAGAAGACCTTGCATTGTTTTTAATGGAGCCCGTCTATTGATGGTATTCAATCAGTGCAGAATTACGGATTAATCTACTGTAGCGTTGACTTATCGGTGCAGAGACGAAAAACGAATGCGTGTCGACTGTATTTGTGAAAACCAACAGCACGAGGTTTACCAGATGGGAAACCTTGTAAAACAGTCGAGTGATCGCGATCGTCAACCCGCAGTCAATCTTGCTGGACGGATTGCCGCACCACGTCAAGGACCTCCCAGGGCAAAACCTGCAGAGGGCATAACTGCTGATGCAAGTGGCCGCTTTGGACGGTAATGATCAAGGAGAAACTGTATTGCCTGACACAGGATTTGGCTTTCACGTGCCCCCCTCCCCCAGTCATGAAGTCCATCATTGGTGCTGCGCTTTTGCAGGGGTTGGGATGGAAGTTACTGGAGAGTGTTTAAAAGAATCAACGAGAATAACCCTTCCTCTGTCAGCCCTTGGCAATGTAAATGTCGTTTCCTATCGGGGCGTGCGCACAACGGAACTGCAGGCGACCTCTCCATTCGTTTGCAAAGGCCCGGAAATCCTTGTTGCAGAACGCGTTAACATTATTCGTATTTCTATTACCCCTCTATGGGGGTACACATCCATAACCCTTTCATGACACTCAGAAATCTCGTTTTCATTTGTAGGGCAACAACTCAAAACAACCATTACAGACTCTGCTGCCTTGAACAAGATGGTCGTGGTGAATGGCTTCCTGGTTGGCTGGCGATTTCAAGATTTTTAAATGTTGCCCAAGTCTAAAAATGTTACACATGCTCCTAAATAGGAGACGAAATAAATCAGTAAAAATCCTGCCTAACAAATATTATCCAAGCCAAAATACAACGGACGACCAACGCCATGAAGTCAATCAATGGTGCCGTTCTGTCGTAGGGGGGGGGGGTACAGGAGAGAGTTTAAAAGAAGTGGCGAAAATCAACCTTTCTCAGTCAGACCTTGGCAATGTCATTTCAGCCCTGGTTGACAGCAAAAGGCCCAGAAAGGCTCACAGCAGCCCTTTTGCTGTTGGTTTTTCACAAATGAAGGCGACGTGCATTCGTTTTCGTCTCAGCAGCGTTGAGTCTTCGCCACATGTACACACCTTTTAACCTATCAGATTCTCGAAATCATGCAGAATTCTCGATGAATTAGAAAGAAGGAGATATAATGCTTTTTAAGACAACAATTATCTATATCTCTGAATTTTTCTTTCTTTTTTTTTCACAGATAGGATTACAGAGAAGGACAAAGAGTCCTATATAAAGTCCTTACATAAAACAGAACGTCATGAGTCCCAAAGCATGCCATAATAAAGAGTATCCAATTCTTAATCTATTGGTGTCTCATTTTCAATTGGTTCACCTAAAATTAAATTCTACAGCGAAATTTCAATCCGATGTTCTCGCAGTGGCCAAAACACGCTCTTTTCGTGCGAAATTCAAGTGAATTTACTCTGTTAAAATGATGGAAAAAAAAAAAAAAGATTTAATAACTTCGATCCGAAATTTTGTTTCGTTTCTATATTATGACGCAGGAGATTTTCCCCGGTCTTTGAAATCAGTGGGCATTTCCGGCTTTGTGTTTATGTTTATCACGGTGAAAAGTCGTGCAGTGACAACGCATGAGGTGTTGGACGAGTTCGATAACCTCATAGCGGAAGTCCTTCGCCATAACGATAACAACAGTCTATCTTATTCATTTTAACACGGACACTTACTGAAGAGCAATTATTAAAATCAATAAGACTATGATAAAAATACTGGGAAATTGAAAGTAAAATGAAAGTGGGACTGGAAACTGTCTGCTAAAAGAAGGGGAGGTGATCTTAATTCGAATATAGCTAAGATAATCCCCTAAGCACTACCTCGATTGAGGAGAGGAAATACTAGACCATTGCAACCAGATATACTATAAAGGTCGTGGTACACAATCTTGACGATGATATCTTCATATTGTAGCCCCTTGCGACCTCTCTGGTAACACACCTGGGTGGGAGGCGTTCGGTCAATAAGAAGTTCGGGAATTCGCCGCATTTAATGGACATTGTTCGGTAAATCCAATGGCAGTTCGGTTGCACCTCGTTCCATTTACGACCTTACCTTACCCCGTTCAGTGAATAATGATAATAAGGAATTTCTTGACACTATCCCACTTTATTGGTTCAATCGGCATTTATTTCAAGAACTGTTCTGCTCACGTCAACAAAACAACATTAAATCCTGTTCTCAACTTCAAAGTTATTATAGTGACATTTGATTGTTTTCATTAATTCTAATTTAATTTCATTTGGATTTTTTTCAATTGGCAAAAAAATGTTATACTATTTTTTTAATGATTGGATGATGGTTGGCATATAGTTTTAGTTGGGTTCTCATTGAAGAATGTGCGCCCGCTGTATTAGTGGGCCCACGTGGACGTCAGTGGAAATGTTGAAGGAGGAATTGAGATGTATGGAGAGTATGTGCACCAAGTAGACAGTAGACACAGAGATGAAACAAAGTAAAAAGGACACATACAAGTATTTAGATGAACAAATAAAACGTATATTTAATATATGAATATTAATGACGATACGGGACTGAAATGAAAATACATGTTAGACAACATAGATATGATCGCGTTGAGTAAAGAGGAGAGAAAATGGGAGATAGTATCTAAGCAAAAGTAGGGAGCTTTGGTGCCATGATAGTTTCTGTCGTCGGAGTCGTTAGTGGAGGTGCCCGAACTGCTTTTGAATCCATAAGACTTTGAGCACACCAATGAATGGTCATGGAGACCAGGTTCAGAGTATATGCCAAACTGCCAATTTGCATGTGAGCAACTTGGGGGCCATTCTCTGACGCTGGAGAACACATGTGAGACGGACTATGTAAGACAGAAAACACATGGAGTTTAATCCATGTGCGCTTCCCGAAGTAAGGAAAATTAAGAGACAGATCATCGTGACTATTGGGTAGTAAAAAGCATTGCCAATTCATTCATGAGAGATGGAGGTCTATACGCATTTGGAGCACATGACGAGGACACGGTTGAGTAGCTGTGTGTATGTGAGATGCCTCAACATCAGTGAGTTGAAATGGGTAACGTTAGTACAGATATACCGATCTTAGAGAGGAGGTGGAGGAGGAGAGAGAGAGAGTGAAAGATAGATAGAGAGAGAGAGTGAAAGATCGATAGAGAGAGAAACCAGCTAGAAGTGCTGGGGTATGTAAGCAATTGAACACTTGTGTTCAGGGTTTTTATGGGGGGGGGGGGTCCTCTTAGCAAGTGATGTTTTTGCTATCTAGCCTAAAGAAGGGTTTCAAATTTAATCCTTTAGTAAAAGTATAGGGGTCACCACAAAACAATTAAAATACACGACTAACACACAGTTTGATTACAGAAATACAAAACAAAAAAATCTATTCTAAAACAAAATTTGAAATAATGAGTTAAAAATGAGTTAAAAACGATCAATAAAGAGAAATGATTCAGTGAAAATAGGTTACTTGACTTCTCTCCCACATGATTAGAGTAAACTTTAAGCTTAAAAAACATGAATGCAAAGTTACATGGTTTTTTTCAGTGACAACAATAAATAAGATTCATTTTGTCATTTGAAAAAGTATTCAAATCAAATTAGAATTCATGAAGAAAATGACCAAAATACAGCCATAACGTTTGAAATTGATCACAGGAAGTGAGGGCAATGTTTCATTGATGTGAGAAGAACACATACCAAACTCTGATTTTGATCTAATGGCTGCTAAAAGCTGGACCACGAAACTAGCATAATGCCAAATCCATTATGGTGCCTGTGTTCCCATTTCTCAAAGATTGTCTGTTATGGAAGTCACAGCGCTAGTTCTGACTGCACCCTACTGAGACTGTTGAATTTCCCCCTTTGTTCCTCACACACCACCTTAGATTATGGTCCATGTGTTCTTTAAAGCTGAAATTTGCTATATCATTGTAGTGAGAGTTCCCTGAATATGTAACTTTAAAAAACATGGTACTTCAAAAGACAGAGACAGTTGTTTTAATCTGGCCCTTCTCTTGATGTAGACCCTAAAAAAGGAATCTTTAAGTCTAAACTTTGCCAGGCTATGATTTTGCACAACAGTTCTAATGTTAGGGCCATTGTCATGATAATTGGGGTAGATGAAGAGCTTGAATATCAACAAATTTCTCTGACATTGAGATACCGATTGATATCAATTTCACTGAGATTAGACAGAAAATGTGTAGTCATTTTTGACACACTTAGTATTAAATCAGTTTCATTGGATGTGCAGGCTTTTTGTCACAACATGGCTCATTATTGTGTGGTTTGTGATTCAAAGTCAGCGGTTGGATTTTGAGATATCGATTTTACTCCAAAATACTTGGGTATATCTTTTTTGTGTTAAGATCCAACTCCAAAATAGCTAAATTTGAACCCCTGCTTATAACGCGGTTGGCTTTCTTGGACCCCAACACCTATGTTATAATGGGATACGTACAATTAGAAATCTTCATAGGAGGATGTAAATGAGCCACAAATCTTATGCGTCACAGGTGATAATTACATCAGTGATATTTACTCAAAACTTGAATAATTCTCTTTCCTAAGAGACAATTCAGAAATAACATGATGCTGTGGATTTTCAATTTTATCCCAATACTTTGTGCTGTCAAGAAAATAAGCTAAAATTAACAGAACAAAGATCAACCGAAAGTATAAAATGAAGCGAATTCTAATTAAGTCATGGTTGACGCATCTTGAGAACAACAAATCCCAAATTTAAAAGATAAAATCAAACAAAAAAAAAGATTGTGAAAAAGACTTTGCCAGTTACAATGGATGATTTTCTGAGCTGAAAGAAAATCCATTTTATCAGCGGGGCCTTACTCAGAGATAGAATCAAATCAAGCAGAAATTTTTGAAGCTTATAACTCTTGGGTATTTTCTCTGCCAATATAACCAATATTCACACCCGAGAATTGCATAAATTCCCAATAGAAAAAAACATTAAATACAAATAACAGAGTTATAAAGAAATGCCAAATTTAGTATTGTTAAGCAAGGTCAGAGATTGTGCTGCAGCTTAAGATTAGTTTATACTTGGATGCATCAATGCTTTTAAGTATACAGTACTGGTTGAAGTAAGAGAACAATTTATTTAGATGTAGTAATGACCACATGATCTTGAAATTGGGAGACATCGTATCTCTTGGTATATACTTAATATATGGAAAAGCTTTTATTGAAAGTGGTTATGGAAAAAAAGTTATTAAAAAAAACCTCCATTGGAAAAATAATATAATGGACAAAAAATAATATGTTTTTTGCTTCTGTTACGTTCTAGAAATTTCTCATAGGCGTCTGGCAATATTGACTTCATTAAATGATAAGTAGCTATGTTCTCAGCGTTGTATCAGCTGCTAGACATGCCGGACCACGTCAAAGTAATTGCAGTCCAAAAATATAATTTTGAGAGTTTTGATATTGTATGATGAAACAATTTGTTTGTCATTTGTTTCACCGAAAAATTTGGTCAACAACATAAGACAATGACAGAATAATCAAAGATAGGTTATGATTGATCCCTATAACATTGCAGCAGGAATTTCAAAGCAAATCAAATCTGATTTCAACAAGAAGGTGAACCATTGTACAGTGGCCAGACAATTGAATAGAATTTGGATTGAAAGCTTGTCCTCCAGTTGCTAAACAGATCATAAGTAAAAAGAATAAGATGTCTAGACTTGTATTGTAGAAGCGCATGTTGTTTGGAAGAATGAGATTTGTTCGTTTCAGCATTGAAAGTAAATTTGGATTAGTTGGATCTGATGGCAGACTTGAACCAGAGCATGTCTGCAAAGTTTGGAGAGGGAAGTGTCATTGTATGGTGGATGTTCTCCCCTGAATGTGTTGGACCTATCGTGAGAAATTTAAACTTAGTGAAGCAACATACCAATCCTTCTCTACAGGCATCTCCGAATCAGCCAGTCTTTTTTAATGTAGGACAATGTCCCCTGTAAACACAGCTAAATGAGTGAAAGACCTTTTTGAAGAACTGAGCATTGAAGTCATGAGTTGGTTTGCACAAAGTCCTCACTCAAATCCCTCTGAGAACTTTTTGAAGATTGTAGGAGACAAGGTTAAGGCACAAAACCCAAGCTTTGTAATCAATTAATGGGAAGAATTGGAAGATGAGCAGAAAAAAGAATACCAGATTTGTGCAAGAAACTTCTCATGAATACTGGGCATCAGCATGCTGAAATTGTATTTAATAAAAGATCCCTATACTCTCTACAATTTTTTTACTGCTAAATTGTTCACAAATGTTCAATTCTTATTTTGTAAACTTTATTATAAAATGATTTTGCAAACTCATTCTATAATTTTATCCACCTTATTCTTCAAATAAAGATTTTTCCCAAACAACTTCCTTTCCATGACCACTTTTGATAATTTGCACATGAAGTATTAGCCAAGAGCCACAATATTTTCATAAATTCCAAATTCCTGTGGCAAATACTATTAATAACAACTAAAATTTGAATGAATCTTTCTCTTATTTTCACCAGTACTGTACATATATTCAAATGCAGGTGTTAGATATGTACAAACGTAGACAAATATGATTATGTTCGGTTTACTAGAAATGTGTTTGTATTTTTATGTATCTATGCATATACATCTAAATATAAAATAATGCTGGTAATAAACGAGAAGAATCATAGACTGATACGTATAGCACTGGTCAGGATTATTGGCACCTATGAATTTTGTGTATAACCTATACAATATCTTTAGGCTTTTATTGTGCTGGAGCTCTTATGATCTTTTGACTGAAGCCAGTTTTCATACCCTGGGTTACATTCAAAGGATTATCAAGGGATTTTGGAGCAAAATGTACTACCTAGTGTAAGAAAACTAGGTTTGGTCCAAAGATCATGAGTCCCACAGCACAATGAAAAACTTAAAGCAAACATTCAAAAGCATGTAAGAATGGTTGAAAAAAGAAAATGATCTATTTTAACCTGGCCAGCAATGAGTCCTAACATCAGTCCCATTTAAAGAGGTTGGAGAGAGTGGAAATTTCGAGTCATGGTTTCAATGAGTGCCATACACAGCAGGAATTCTTCAAACATTCAAGAACTTAAATGAATTGCAAAGTGGGAGAAACTGCCAGCTGATAGGTGCAAGAAGCTTATAGATAGTTGCAAGAAATGTTTTGAGGCAGTCATCATTGCCAAAGGACTTGCAACCATATGAAAAAGCAGGGTGCCAATATTACTGTCCTTATCATGTTTCCTTTTTCTTCTTTGAAATTACTACGTTTGTTGGAAAATAATGTTTTTTTGTCAACATGTACCCTACACTGCAAAGATAGAAAAGTTTACCATTAAGATATGGCAGAGATTGGTGTGATCACATTCATCATGGGAGGAGAAGGGAAAGTCTCTCGTCCAGCAGTAGACTCAACATTTCAAACATGAAGGAACCTAGTCTGGAATTGTGCCAATTTGAAACCCAAGATGGTGGAGGATCCAAAATGTTATGGGGCTACTTTGCTGACTCTGGAACTAGAAGCCTCAATCATATCAAAGGAGTCATGAAATCAAAGGATTACCAAAGGGTTTTTGAAGAAAACGTGCTACACAGTGTAAGAAAACATCTAGGGTGCTCCAGCTGACTAAAACCAAAGGAATATATCCAAAATCACACCAGAATGGTTCAAAAGAAAAAATGACTGGCAATGAGTCCTAATCTCAATCCCATTGGAAATCTTTGCAGAGAATGGAAATCTGGAGTCATAGTTCAATGTGTGTTATGCACTGCAGGAATTCTTCAAACATTCAAAAACTTGAATGAATTGCAATGTGGGAAAAACTTCCAGCTGATAGGTGTAAGAAGTTTGTTGATGGATAAAGAAATATTTGGAAGCTTTCATCATTGCCAAAGTATATGTAATAAAATATCAAAGAATTTTGCCAATATTAATGCCATGGTTATATTTTCTATTTTTTTCTTTGAAATTACTAGATGTAAGTTGTAAAAAATTAATTTTTTCATTCAAAAATTTGTCAGGCACCCGTTTTGTAATTTTTGGAAATATCTATAGAATATTATTTGCTCTCATGTGTTCTTAGATCCAAGGTTTTTTTTCCTTGAGCTATGCTGGGTATATATATATATATATATATATATATATATATATATATATATATATATATAGCAGATATATATATAGCAGATATATATATAGCAGATATATATATAGCAGATATATATATATATATATATATATATATATATATATGTACAATGCTTTTCCATAGGAATAGAGCACTCTGGTGGATGGGGAGTTTCTGCGTAAAAATGAATATATCACTTAAATTCAGCCTTACTGACCACCCGGTTCCGTAGACAAGAGGTAGGATATTGGCCTCCGGGTCCGATGTAAGAGTTTCAATTCTGCCTCACGGTACTGGATGGGATAAAGTCTATAGCCATACTGAAGAGATGTGATGCATCGAAACAGCTATCTGTGGATGACACAATAATATATATATGTATATACATATATATATATATATATATATATATACACATGAATATATTGACTGTGACAGATAAACTATAAATTTACTAAGCTTAAGGGAGGGAGTATACTATAAAGCGTTTGATGAAGAATGCAATTTCAGCTCAAGAAAATGGAGGTTGTCCTTAACTATGGAAGCTCAGTCAAGAGATCACTTTTGAGAGTTATTGCTTTTGGAGTGAAAAATAAATTGGTCAACTGATCTGGCTAAATAGTGAAAGACCTAAAGAAAATGAAATGTAACTCAAAGTTGGAAACTTCATAAAGAGATCGATAAGTTTTACAGAGAAACTTCTCATAACTTTTACGTATTGAGAATTAAATATTGAAATCATATCATAAGGTGCCTGTCTTTTATTTGACTGGAATATTTGTGAGTTACATTGTCGGCCTCATTCTGAAGAAATAATTTCTCTTTTCATAACTGACTGATTTGGCCACTGTCAGTCAAAACTGTCAGCATAGGTTTCTTCAGTTTTTATGAGATTCTGCCAAGCAGGCTGTGTAAATATGTATGTATGGTTATAAATTGCGTTATATTATATGGAAACTCTTCTTTGAAATGATCTCCCATTATTCCATGGTTAATGTAGCCCTTGGCCTAGACTATGAAAATAGAATAAACAATTAAAGAAAATGGTTATGTATGTTTGTTTGTATGTATCATGTGTACAGGCCATGCCAATAGAGCTGAAGGGCTGAGGATTTAAGCATTTTCTTCTTTTAGAAAAAAAACAGTTTATTTTAAATACCCCCCTCCCAAATAATCTTTTAGGGACAAGCTTCAATTGACAATGTAAGCTCATGCTACATTGATTTTTTAGTTTGTGTCTGGTAGCACTTGCACTTTCTTTTTTTTTTTAAATTGGACTTTTTTAGTAAATCAATAGAAGACTAGAGTTGTAATTCATTCATTGATCACCCCTTTTTCCAATGATTTATTCAATCAACCTAAACACGACATGCAGTCAAAAGACGTTAGTTGTGTGATGATTTCTACCTAGGAACTAATCAGACCTGTTACTTTTACATATCAAACTGATGTTTTCTTGTTTGGTAAGCTTATTATGAAAGAACAGAGTTTGGCCAAAGTTAGTAATTATAATGACATCCATACCTCTCATAGATGAATACCCATAGCCCAATGGTGTACCAGGTCTAATTATCTAAAGAAATTATCTTGATAAAATCAAATTTTTTAACCAAAATTATCCGAAAAAATTGCAGCTCAAGATTATGAGACACCAAAGTGCACTTTTTTGGAAAAACAAAAAAAATCTTTCAATGGTGTCTAATGGTGTACTCATACTAATTTTCAAGGTTGTAGCTCTAAAAATGTGACTGGTGTACCTGGAGACACACACAATCACGTAGACACAAACGAGCAAAGAGAGAATAATCCCTAGCCCATTGGGCTGGTTGGTCAGGTGAGCCATTTGTAGGGCTACAGTGATTCAATATCACATGACTTTGGTGGATAAATAATAGCTATAAGCTTCTTTGACCCAGCTCTGTGAATCAAGCCATAAAAAAGTGCAGTCTTTACTCGCTTTACTAGTTAATCTCCAGGAAAACATTCAATGATGTATTTTAATTTCTATGATATGATTTTCTCTTGTACATAGAAACAGGAAAAAATCTACACTGCTCATTATCTAATTTGATTGCCTCATTTCTCTTTTGTTCTGAATCATATCATTCTGATTACAAAAAGAAATATTCATTCATTGAAATTTTGTTCAATCACTAGTTGGCCCCCATGAAAACATTCACGGAGCAGTGCCAGTCATATATTATTGGTACCTTTGAATCTTTTCTAAAACCCGTACAATGTCTTCAGAAATAAATGGAAATCTACCAAATCTTTATCATCAGAATATTTTAACAGGATTTCCAAAGTTTTTGAATGAAAAAAAAACATTATTTTTCAATTTTCGTAATTTCAAAGAAAAAACATAAAACATGCCTGGAAAGTAATATTGACGCCTTTTGTTTATATTTGGTTGCAAACCTTTCGGCAATGATGACTGCCCCGAATAATTCATTTATCCATCTACAAGCTTCTTACACCTTACAGCTGGTAGTTTTTACCACTCTTTACAATTTGTTTAAGTTCTTGAATGTTTGAAGGATCCCTACTGTGTATAGCACACATATGACTCCAGATTTCCATCTGCTGGAGCACCCTATATATCATGTTCATCAAAGTTCTCTTACACTGTGTAGCACATTTTCTTCAAAAACCCTTTGGTAATCCTTTGATTTCATGACTCCTTTGATATGGTTGGGGCTTCTAGTTCCAGAGTCAGCAAAGTAGCCCCATAACATTTTGGATCCTCCGTCATCTTGGGTTTCAAATTGGCACAATTCCAGACAAGGTTTCTCTATGTTTGAAATGTTGAGTCTACTGCTGGACGAAGGACTTTACCACTTCCTTCCATGACGAATGTGATTATACAAATATCTGCCATGTCTTTACGGCAAACTGTTCTATCTCGTCTCTCCAACTTGTGTCTGGTCTTTCCCTGCTGTGTTCACTGCCCCACGGGCACCAATCAGTTAGTGCTCTGCTTAATCTGTTTTTCCCACTTCTTGCTAAGTGCCTTGCCCTCCTCCATTCGGTTGCTTAATTATAATATAAAATATTCTTCACTCTGATCCCTTTTTGGATTTATGTTAATCTTTTTCAATCAAGTAATTCCTAACTTTGTTCTGTCCAATCCAATGGCAAGCAGTTTTGTTAGTTTCCACACTTCACACCCATACCTCATAGTGGTATTATGCATTCATTGTATACTTTATTCACTATTCATACCAAATGCTTTCCAGCAAATCATTATGCACTGACATATTTTATTTCTATGTTCTTCTTCAAGCTTTATCGCCTGACCTAGTTAAATCTATTCCTTCACATTCTTCTAAAGCTTTATTGTCTATCCTTATGATCTTTTCAGGAAGTTATCTATTACGTCTGTCTTTGTATTGTTCACCTTTAACCCTATTTTATGGCTCTCTCTATCAAGAACCTTTATCATGCTTTATAGATCTTTCTCAGTCTCTGATATTAATGCAATCTCATCACTGTATCTTGAACGTTTTTCAAGTCTCTTTCTTCAAGATGGATCTTTGTTGTGTTCTTATTACTATGGTTATAACATCTATTTTCAAAACAAACCAAGATTTGTAAAGATGTTTATCTGTTGTCAGGCATGAACATTAAAACAGGAAATAATCAATCAAGGGTCTGAAGTACAATTAACTGATCAGTCATTGAATGAGAATAGGATTTCCTGACAGCTCACTAAACCAAACTAAGCACAATAAAGAATCTTGATAAAGAAAGCCATAAGATAGAGTTAAAGATGAACAAAACAAAGACAAAAGTAATGGATAACTTCTCGAAAAGACCATTTTTTTTAGATGTGTCCACACATTTCTGTTAGCCGCTATTTGGATGGTCAATTGGTGAATTGTCAAGCAGTCTGTTGGGTGGTCCTGGTTGTCTTAAGCAACAGAAAGAGGGAGGAGAGGATTTCCAGTTTTATTTACCAGCTGTTATTGTGTTGCAAGAAGTGTTATCTTATCAACAAATAATGTTCCAAGCTCTCGTTTTTCATTGTTTCAAAGTATGGCTTTTTATTAATAGTTGAAATTTCTGCAAAAATGGCTAAAATCAGCTAAACTTTTCAATTTCTAGCTAGTTGTTGTTAAAATGTTATATATACTCATTTAAAGCCTATTTATCAAACAAAATAACCATGCACTAAGACTAAGAAATTATTGATAAAAATTGTACACTTACTTTGATTTAAACTTACTAACTGTTCTTTTAAATAGCTAGATTTTCAGATGAACCATCCTCATATTCCTCCTCCTCCTGCCACTTCTACCACAACTAATAATGCTACTATTACTTCATTTAGAACCCTTTTGAAATATGAGATCACAGATATGGTCGTAAGGATGGTAGACACAGCGTTGAACTTATGGTTCTTTTTATTTGACACTGGTGAAGTCTAAAAGTAAACAGGTCTGGTTAGTCATCCAATAAAAACTGTCACATGGCTAACATCATTTGCATTGTCGGGGGTGATCAATTAGAAAATTGGAAAAAGGGGTGATCACTGAATATGTTACTTATCTTGCTTTTTGTTGGGCAGTGATCACCAAAGGGTCCAAATTAAAAAAGAAAGCATTATCACTAATTGAGAGACAATCTTAGTATGAAATTACATGGACCCCACCCCACCCCCACCCCGTAAAAACTTATTATGTGGTTGAATTTTCAAACAACAAAAAAATATTTTTTCTCGAAGAAGATATTTTTCTTATTTCCGTCCCTCTAGCTCCATTGGTGGAGCCTGTACACACAATTGATGGATAGATAGATAGATAGTCAGCCAGAATCACTTGAAAACTAAAGAAACCTATGTTGACACTTTCAGGTGACAGTTTTTAATTCAACCATGGTGACATGCATTAGTAAAAAAGTAGGAGAACTCCGCAAAATCTCGAAGTGAATTACCACATCTCAAAACCAGTTGACACTGAGTCCATTATTCCCAGTATTCCAATGAATATAGCCTTGTGTGAAATTCTGGTGCTTCAAATATTAAATGTTGTCAAAAATGATATAAGGTCTGGTTAGTCACTCAATAGAAACTGGCACGAAATATCTTATGGCAGCATAATGTGTTGGGATGATCAATCCAACAGTTGAATAAGTTGCTTCTTTCTTCTCTCGTTGAATCTCTGAAAAGTTAGAATTTTCATAAACTAAGCCAACACAAACTGGTGACCAATTTAACATGAGCAAACATTGCAAATTGACCCCCCCCCCACTGAGAACCTATTCCAGGTGTGAGTTTAAGAAAAAACAAAAAAGTTTTTTTGCTGACATGATAAGGAGTAAATGTTTAAATTTTCAGCCCTCTAGATTGATTGGTGCAACCTATGCATGTGATACAAACATAAATACCTAGCCAGCCAGGCAGACCAAATTGAAAATGACAGAGACCTATGTTGACATTTTTGGTGACAGTTTTGGTTGATAGTTTCTGAAAACTTGAATGAAGCAGAAGTCAGGTGCTTTTTTGTTTTTTTGCCGAACCTCTAAAAACCTCTGGCTGAACCACAGGGTACCAGGGAACCCCCGGTTTGAGGAAGGCTGCTCTAAATTCTTGATCAAGTGCTTGAGTAATGTTTTCATGTTTGTAATTGCGAAGATAGGAAGAGAACAAATTGAGAATCCTCTCCTCTGACTCAGCAATTTAGTTATGAATGTCCGCTAAATCTCTCCCCTGCCTTTGCCTCGTATACACGTGATGAACATATTTGCAGGAACCTTTCACCCGAGTAACTTCTCGGTAATTGGCACAAATTTGGGGTTTCTGCCCCCTGAGTTCTTTCCTTGACATTTTGTATAATAAAATCGGTTCACTGCCCCAGCCGATATTTTCTTCTTTTTTTTTTTATCCGAGAGAGTCCTTGCTTCAGACTTTCATTAAGTTGCATCTATCGAAATAGATTAATATTTCTTACCTCGGGAAAGACCAAATGCATCAGTTTGTCAGCTGCTTCCAAGCTGGGAGTGCTGAGAAAATGGAGCAGCTTTCACATTGGACGAATACATGAAGTACTAGCATAATACCCATCAAAAATGATGGGATTCTTTATGTTATGGATAGCTGAATACTGCAAACATATATTTTGATATAAATGTAGTCAATTGTTTATTAGCATAAAATCAACTTACAAATCCCAAGTCAAGAATTTTATAAAAAACAGTAAACCAAAACAGTCAAAATATGTTGCTCCAGTTTTTAATGCTGGTCTCACCAGAGGAGCTAGAGGGCTGAAAATCTCAACATTTACTACTTATCACGTCCATAAAAAAACTTTTTTTTCTTTAAATTTCCATCCTGAAATAGAGTTTTAGGGGATGGTTTGTGCACAGTGTAAGTTTATGCTAAATTAATCCCTTAGTTTGAGTCTGCTTAATTTTTGAAAATTTAGACTTTTTACTGATCACTGACAAACAGAATGTTAATGTAGTAACTGATT
>OY735213.1:57622292-57714792 GCA_963457665.1 Thysanoteuthis rhombus
TATCTCACTCACTCACTCACTCACTCACTCACTTACTCACTTACTAATGTAAGAATCTCTTATTCAGTGCGTGGCTCAGGTAGCAATAGTAACAGTCTCCTGTACTTATAGTGATCAAAACTGCTACTGTGAATGGTTCTGTCTGGTTACCTAATTTACATATGTGACATCTTTCTTTCTTCAAAGGAAAGGAAAGCCTTGTTACCCGTGTGATCATAAGAGTTACATAATTTACATATGTGACACAATTTATCTATATATCTATGTGTAGCAAGATCAGACTACAACAGTAGAGCTAGAAAGCTAAAAATTTAAACATTTACTCCAAGAGGAAACACTTATATTTCTAAAATCTTCCTCACTAAATAGGTTTTTAGTGGATGGTAGCTGGAGTTTACAATATAAATTTATGCTAAATTGGTTTCGTTAGTTGGTGTCTGGCTGCATTCATACTTATTTTTTTAAATTTTTTTTTAGAAATTTTGACTTTTTAGTTATCCAGAAAAACTTATCATTGATCACCTCTAATTCCAATTTTTTGTTTGATCAACCCCAACATGGTATGCTACCAAATACCATAGTTAACATGATGGTTTTTATTGACTGACTAACCAGACCTACTTCTCTTTTGAAAATCGAATCACTGTAGCCCCACAAATGGCCCGAACTACCATCCAAATGAGCTTCGTTTTTTTTCTCTTTGCTTATCTCTGTGAGTGTCTGTGTGTTTCAGAGTGTTGTTGGTCACATTTTTGGGGCAAAAACCTTGAAGATTTGCTTGTGTTCATCATTATGCTCAATCGAAATAGTTCAGGTTTTGTTTTTCAAAAACAGTGCTTTTTGGGGTCAGTGTCGTCATTTTTGACCAACAATGCCCAAATCTTGTGCTGGTATTTTTTTTTTAAGATGATTTTAGATGAAAGATCTGTTTTTTAAATAATTAGTCTGGATACATGCATAGGCTACAGTGATTCATTTATGTGAAGTACGGATATTTATTTCAGTTTTAATCAGTCATCAATTTGTTTTTGTATAAACTAACATCAAATAAAAGCATTCAATAAGCCGCAATAACCACTGTTAAACCTATAATTTTCAAAAACAGTCATAATTAATTACGAAGTGTAAATCCCAAAGCACTGAGGGAAAGGATATATAAAAGACTCCAAGCAGTGAATATTCAGTCCGGAGAGTTCTTTTTATGAAGTCCATGTCTGTTTCAAACCTCATGACTCTTTCATTTGATTAATTGTTATGAGCAAGAAAACGTAAAGGTGGAAGTGAAATTATCATAAGGTGAAAATCGTTAAACTGTAATTTTCTTTCGATGGAAATATTTTCATCAACCTAATTTGAAGTCATATTAAGTGTGAAATTAATTCTTGCTAAAAGTGTTTAAAATGTGTTCAAAGCTCAATACGGCGTGATGATTTGGACAAGTTTAGGAGGTACTTGCATCGATATGCTCAAGAGTAAGAAAACTGGCCGATATTGGCGAAAGTCTATTGACTTCAAAAGGCTGCTGCTGCTGCTGCTGCAGCTAATGATGATGATGATTTGTACTTCATATGTTTTTAGAGAATAAAAGAGACAGTGAACATTAACAACAAACACTATCATATAGATATATTTAAAAAGATCTTAAGTTTTGAAAAAAAGCAAGCAAGTTGAAAAATACAGCAAGCAAGTTTATAAGTTACAGAGAAAGCATTACTGCTTTGATTGTAAATGTTAATTTTTTTGAGTTACATTAGTTGAAACTTGCCAGTCAATGAAATTTATGGCCCTTACTGATGAGTCAAAAACTTAATGCCAATAGTTCTAAGGTAGGACTGCACCCCCCTAATCAAATTACATTTTTTCTTAACGAAAAAGACCCCAAATTCTGGGTCTTTATTGTTAATCTAAAAATGCATACTAAAAGGAAAAATTGTTCTAACCAAGAGAATGCAGGTCTAGTTATTCACATAATAAGTGATCAACATCTATTGATAGCATGCCATGTTAGGCATGATAAACTAAGAGAAAATGGGAAAGGGGTGATCAATGAAGGAGTCACTTCTCTCACCTTTTGTTTAGGTAGAGATCACCAATTAGTCTGAATAATTGAAAAAAGTGATCAATTTAGCATAAACTTTCATTGTAAATAACCCCCCCTCAAAACTTTATTTAGGGGAGGAATTTTCACAAAACAATGAAAAAACATTTTTGCTGAGATAATAGAGAGTAAATATCAAATTTTTCAAATCTCTAGCCCCATTGGTGAACCCCGTATGCATGATACATACCTATATACATTAAGAGTCAGCTAAACAGAGTTGAAAACTGGAGAAACCTATGTTAACAGTTTTGGTTGATGCTTTATAATATATATATATATATATATATATATATATATATATATATATATATATATATAGAATGAAATTCAAAAGCAAAATTACCCTGTGTATGTCAACATTTCATGCCTTACTCACTCTTCACCAATATGTATCAATACAAGTAGTGCATGGAGTGCAAAATTTTGATATACATCAGGTAATTTTCCTTTTGAATTTTATTTCAATGTATTAATAGCTATTTTTACTCAGATAAATATTGAGTTCTGTGATTAAATATCATCAATAACGGAGAAAAAAAATCTTCTTTGTGATCTTATAAATTACTAAAGACATTATATATATATATATATATATATATATATATATATATATATATATATATGTATATATATGTATATACATTTATGTATGTATATATTCATATATATATATATATATACATTTATATTCATTTATATATATACACACACACACACACACACACACACACACACACACACACACACACATATATATATATATATATATATATATGCATAGAAAGCATCACAGCTTTAAGCACTAAACATTAAAGAATTTTTCAAAAATTTTTTGTACCGTCTAAATGAAAATCATCTGGTATATATATATATATGTATATACATATGCTTGTATGTGATGCATAAAATATATATGTGATATGTATCCCTACACAATACATATATATATATATATATATATATATATATATATATATATATATATATATATATATATATAATGTTTACCTCTACTCTAGATGCATGTAAACAAGTCAGAACTTTATGAATCTAAAATAAAAAAGAGGAAATTCCTATGAACAAAACCAAAGAGGAAAAAAAAAGGAGATTTCGAGATTATTTCCCAAAACAGGATACAACAAAATTTAAGCCGAGTAAACATACAACGTGAAGCAAACATTATAAACCAAGAAAATATTGTTGGATTAATTATCTGAAATATTAAAAAAAAACAACATTTGAACAGGTTTCCTTTTAATGATTGCCGACAACATGACTGGCGACTTTTTCTTTCCCTTTGAATCTATTTATTCTCTAATTAGATTTTCACATTAATGCCTTGTGATGTCAACACGTTATGGCCGAAATAAAATTAATTAAAAGTTTCTCTGCGAGGTGACAGACAAATGGTCCATTTGAATTTATTTCTATTGATCATATTTGACATTTTGGCATTCGTGGTGCCTGTCGTCTAAAGTCATCAATCCTTTATGCAAGCAAAGCTACTAAACATTCGTGTCTCAGAATAGGAATAGGCACTGAAACTTTCATCAAGAATTCATTATTCATGCAGTATTCCATTCTAATACTCATAAAATCCCTTTGCATCTGTTTCTCAACATCCTTTTCCTCTCTCTGCCTCTGTACTTCCTTCCTCTTTCCACCTTAATCTCTCTCTCTCTCTCTACACACACACACACGCACATTCAGATATACATACATGTATTCATCTAAACTCACGCGGTGACTGCCTCTTCTTGACAGAAAACAGCCATCTCTCCTGGGATGTCCACGCACACATAATGAGATACCCTTGTGCTATACACATACAACACTTCAAGTGTCAAATAGCTGGGGACCAGTGACAAGCAGTGGCAAGATCCCTGGAAGATATATCCACTACAGGTTTTAGTATCTCGGAATACGAACCTCTCCAGGATACGTACAGCATGAAGTATTCACAGATGGTCAACTATCTTGGTAATGACCTGGCTTGACGTTGCTCAACTTTGGTGATTTTACAAGAACCAGTATATCCAATATGATTTGGACTTATACACATACATACCAATCTAAATCTTGCTATGTGCCCTGGCTTTCTCCATTTTTATTGCTCAGTTACATGTACGGTATCCTTTATCCTGGTCCTCTCTCAGATCCATGCTGATCTTTTTATATCGCTGAGAGTTATTCCTAACATTGCTCTCTCCATTGCCCTCTGTACTATTCTAAGTTTGTTCTCATGTGGGTTTATAAGTTTCTTGATTTCGTACCCATATGTCAAAGCTGATATTATGCATTGGTTGTATACTTAACTATTCAAGCATTTCAGCAATTTGATTTTTTGGTATGTCTCTATTTATACCAAATGCTTTTCAAACAACCTTTATGCGCCATCTTATTTCATTTCTGTGGCCTTTCCCGAGCTTTGTTGCCTGACCTAGGTGAATAAATTCCTTAGCATCCTTCAAGACTTCACTATTTATTCTTATGGTCTTTTCAGAACTTCATTATTGAACATTACTTTTGTCTTTATTTTGTTCATCTTGGCTCTATTTTCTGGCTTTTCCCATTTAGATCACTCAACAGTTGTGTTAAAAAATAATGAATGAGCATAGAATGAAGCAGCATTTGAGCTTTAGCAAGTCTCAACACTTGATCTGTATGATGCTCATTGAAAATTAGAGAGAAAGTGATTTTAAGCAGGCAAAAATCAAGGCTATCATTACAGACAAAATAAGGCCATATACGAGGATAAGTCAATAATTATTCACACTTTTGTTATGTTTTTCTTCAGGTTGACAGGTTCTGCGCATGCATGCGGGATTGTGAGAGTGACTGCCGTCGTGACAGTGAACATTTGTCGTTGATCAGTCAGTTGCCTTTTTGCTACCCTTGAGTTAACATAGCCTCTCCGCTCTCAGTTTGCACGGAGGAGGAAGAACATTTAGCAGTGATCCGTTTGTTTGTTTGTTTTTTTTTAAATGTAGCAGGGGGCTGAAATCCAACGTCGGCTTTCAACACAATGTGGAGACAGTGTTTTATCAGGGCAGAAGCGTGTATTGATTGATTGAAAAGTCCAAAAATCGGCCTGCAATTCGAAGCGAACACCTAAGTCTATTGTCGAAAGGTATTTTGCTTTTGCATGACAATATGAACCCATATTTTGCTGCCCACGCGGTTCAAACGCTTCGGGAACTGGGATTCAAGGTATTGGAACATTCTCCTTATAGTCCAGACATCTGGTCAGTCCTTTCTAAGACGCCTTATGAGATCATTGATTTTCCAAGGGGCCGAAAGGTGAAAGATGCAATACGTGACTAAGGGGCCAACCAAAAATATCTTTTTCTGGGCGCATATCCCAGCTCATAGAACGTTGTAACAAGTGCATCACAAAGCAAGGGGACTCTATAAGAGAAAAACGTATTAGTAAGTTCTGCACTGTTTTCTGATATTATTAAAAAGGTGTAGATAATTATTGACTCATCCTCGTATATATATATATATATATATATATATATATATATATATTATTTCTGCCTAACTTGGAGTATTGGCAGTTGCAAATGTCTTTTTCGTTTCTTGTTTCTGGGAAGAGCGTTTTTTATATGGTGTAGATTAGAGTCTAGATTTGGCTGAGTATTGTTTAATTAATATTAGATGTTTTAATTAATGTTACATTGAAGAAACAAAAAAATAAAACAAATGAACGGCGATAATCTTAAGATTCTCAATCTCAATGAATCAACAATTTTATTTTCAAGCTTTTATAATTGATCATATTGAAATAACACATATACACACACATGTATATGAATATATATACATTCTAATAATGATAATACGATGTTATGTTTATCAAGTACAGTTCCGGTCAAAAACGATTTTCCGATTGTACTTCTTATTAATAGCAATAACCACAGAATCTTTAAAATTATAGTAGACGTTGCTGTTGTTGTATTCTCCATGTACATAAAAGCTTTCAATGGAAAAAAAGATATTAAAGAAAACCAGTCTTTTTCTCAATTTCAAAAATATTAGAGAACAGTTTTGTTTTCATCACATTGTAGAAATTTCTTACAGGCATATGGCTATATCGACTTCACTAAACGATTAGTAACGATGTTCTCAGAGCTGCACCAGCTGGCAGACATACTGGAACGTGTGAAAGTGATTGCAACTTTTCGACAACAATTTGTGAATATGAAGACTGATGGCATCTCTCTCTTTCTCTCTCTCTCTCTCTCTCTCTGCAGCTTCAAGTCTGCTTGATCGGTCCGAAAGCGTAATCTTGATTTTTGAAATTGTATGATGAAACAAAATCCTTCACGTCCACCAACGCCCGTCTCCCCCCCCCCCGAAAGAGGCTGTACGGCCACGTAAAACAAGCTTTAGGGAGGATAGATTAATTAAAAGACGTCATGAATGATACCTTCAACACTGCAGCAGGAATTTTAAGGCAAGTCAAAGCTGATCTCAACAAGGAGGTGAGTAGCCATACGATTGAATGAATCTGGATTGAAAGCTTGTTCTCCAGCGACTAAACCTATAATAAATTAAAAGACTTGAATATCCAGAATGAAACGTTGCTTGGAAGGATGAGAATCATCTGAAGCAGTGTCGTAGCGAATCTTTCAATCAATATATATGTCAATTTGATGAATCAAAATTGACTTGGACCTATTAAGCCTGAAGTGATACACAATAATTGGCTCTGTCCAACAATTTTCGTGGATTCTTTAAAACTTTTAGCTATTTACAAATTGGTACTTTGCCCTTCTAACGGGGCATTTCACTAATAAGATTGTTGCCGACCAAAACACTGATGAGAAAAAAAAGGACTCGTCTTGAAATGGAGGCGTTCGGTTAATGAGAAGTAAGTTCGGTAATTTGCCGCATTCAACGAACATCGTTCTGTAAATCCAACATAATTTCGGTTGCACTTAGTTCTATTTTCGGTTTTACTTTTACATCGTTCCGTTATTATAATTATTATTATTATTATTATTATTATTATTATTATTATTATTATTATTATTATTGTCATCATCATCATCATCATCATCATCATCATTATTATTAATAATAATAATACATGGACGTGGTTACGAAAGGGGAACCTCAAGAGAGAAACAGAATCGCTCATCATGGCAGCCCAAAACAAAAGCATAAGGACAAACTACATAAAAACAAAAATCGACAGAACACAGACAAACAGCAAATGCCGCATGTGCGGTGAAAGAGATGAGACAGTAAACCACATAACTAGTGAATGTAGCCAACTCGCCCAGAAGGAGTATAAGCATAGACACGATAGAGTAGCAACGATGATACACTGGGAACTAAGCAAACAAATGGGATTCAACCATGGGGAAAAGTGGTATCAGCATAAGCCAGAGGCAGTTTTGGAGAATGACAACCACAAACTACTGTGGGACTTTGACATCCAAACTGACCACCTCATCCAGGCAAGAAGGCCGGACTTAGTAATAGTAGACAAAAAAAGGAAGGCCTGCCAAATACTAGACGTTGCTGTACCTGCAGACCATAGAGTAAAAAAGAAGGAGGGTGAAAAAAGGGAAAAATACCAGGACCTAGCAAGGGAGTTAAAGAAAATGTGGAACATGAAAACCAGGGTAGTACCGGTCATAGTGGGAGCACTAGGAACTGTCCCCAAAACGCTGGGGGAGAGACTGGAGGAGATCGGGATTAGGGGGAGGATAGAGACCGTACAGACCACAGCACTACTGGGAACTGCACGGATACTGAGGAAGGTGCTAGAGATATAAGGACTGCAACGAATCGTAGCTCTGTCATGATATGCGAAAGAGAGAGGAGACGTTAGCTGAAGACCTGAGGAGACTTATTGTCACTCAGCCTTCAGCAATAACCACTGGGCAACCAGTGTGAAACTGCAAATCGCAGAATTACTGCGACCTTTGAGCACTAGGAGAGGAGGGCTGGAGACTTGAGGAGACTTGCTGTCACTCAAACTCCAGCGGTTACCACCAGGCAACTGGTGTGAGATTCCAAATAATAATAATAATAATAATAATAAGGAGAAAAAGAAGAAATTTTCTGGCACTCTTCTAGTTTTGTGGTCCAGCCTGTTCGGTAGTTATTTCAAGATCAAGGTGTAGTATTCATTCTTCCTGCGTCAACGAAACATGAAATCAGCTTTAAACGTTAAGATGGTTGTATCTTAATTGTTTCCTTCGTGAAGTTTAATTAGATATTTTCAATTGACGAAAAAACAAAAGTTATATTAATGTTGTATTCTGATTGTTGAATGTTAATCTGGAAATTTATGGATCTATTTCAACATTTACTTACATACGAGACAAACAATGATTTAATTACAAAAGTACAAAACAGTCAATAATCTATTTTAATACAAAATCTAAAAATAATTAATCAGTTACAAATGAGTCAAAACGAATAATGAAAAGTTATGATAAACTGAAATAATTTTGCGAAATCAAATTCCTAGGCTTTTTTCGAATGAGTTCAGTAAATTTTAAAATTTAGAAAGGGGTTGTTAAGTCACATAGTTTTCAGTGACGATTATAAAATTCATGATAACTTTTTTTTTTGTCAAATGAACAAATATATAAATTAAATCAGAATTCATGAAGAAATTAACCGAAATGTGGCCATGATAACGTTTCAAATTCGAAACGTGAAGTTTATGCTGTATTATGTTGACGTGATTTTTTTTTTTACGTATTTTTTTTACGGGGGGTCGTTAGTCTTCTTGAAGGGGTCGGGTCGATTTGGGGGTTCATTGAAATATTATACGAAATTGGTGCACATTCAGAGATTTTGGAGCGACATTTTGGTTTATATTCTGGTTGAAGTTTGGGGGCAGGGGACGTTACAATCAAGCAATACGGAGTTGGATTGGATGAATGAGCAAGACATTTAAGAATATGGTGGAGAGTATCACAAACAATGGGAAAATGAATAAATAAATTCAGAATATTCAATAGTACTCATCCAAATTTGCAGCAGCATAGTCGTCCTGGGGACTTCATTTTAGCAGTTGAAAAAAATTGAATTTTCACCTTTCGTTGCTAAATATTTCATGTCTGTCTCCCAGCAAGAATTTTTCTACTTAGATTAGATGGAAGATCGACATATCCATCACTTGATTTGTTTGTTTTTATGGCCAGTAGGTGGGGAGGGGTAGAGATTTTTTTTACATTTTTCCATGGAATGTGCATCCAACTTTTTCGAAAAATAAGATTGAATTGCGTTGGAAAATTTTTTTTTTCTCTCCGGCGCTCCGAACATCCATTCTGAACTTACGAGAACAGTTTTGATGGGTATCAAGAACCGGTGGAGCTCTTAGGCCACTGACCTGCATTAGCAGTGGACAATCCACCAAACCCCCTTCCAACACGTCATGGGCCAGCGTGGCAGGGCATGGCCAATCACTCCCACTGGTTTGCACACCAAAAATTAAATCGGCCGTTCCTGCTGGGACCTTGGTACCAAAAGGCCTTGCCACATCACTTGCTTTGGGTGGGGGTGATGTGCTCCAAGGGTGACTACCCAAACACTACACCAAGAGAGCGTCTGTTCCTGCTGGGTCATCGGCCCCAAAAGACTCAGCCACATCACTTACTTTGGGTGGGGGTGATGTGCTCCGAAAGCGACTACCCAAATCCTTCACCAAGGGAACACCTGTTCCTGCTGAGCCACCGATACAACAGCGACCATTTAAACACAGCCTTAAGACAAAGTTTGTATGAAATGTCAAATGGGACATCATAGGCATTAGCGAGGTAAGAAGACCCGGAGAAGAACTGATCGAACTGAGGAGCAGACATCTTCTTTACAGCTACGGAAAAGAGAAAGTAAAACAAAGTGGAGTTGGCTTTCTCATCAATAAGGACCTCAAAGACAATGTAACCGGCTTCAAAGCCGTCTCTGACCGAGTAGCCATCGTCACAATACAACTTTCAAAACGATACAAACTCAATGTAATCCAAGTCTACGCTCCCGCTTCGCAATCAACCCAACAGGACACAGACAACTTCTATGATGATTTGAACTCCCCACTTCAAGACACCAAAAAACACTTCAATGTTATCATGGGAGACTTCAACGCACAGGTAGGACAAAGAAATGAAGATTGCGTCGGCAAATTTTGATACAAAGTACGCAACGAGAAAGGAGAAGATCTTGTAAACTTTGCTACGGCTAATGGATTCAAAATCATGAACACCTTCTTCAAGAAGGGGCCCTATAGGAAATGGACTTGGAAGAGCCCCAATCACGAAACAAAGAACGAAATAGACTACATCCTAACGGACAAAAACGATATCGTCAAAGACATCCAAGTCCTGAATCAAGTCAATGTAGGCAGCGACCACAGAATGGTACGATGTAAAATACAAGTAAACACCAACAAAGAACGCAGGAAAATGTTCCACACAAAACTGCAGCCTCTAAACATACCAAAAGAGCACGCTCAGTCTTTCAAGCTCGAACTGAAAAACAGATTCAGAATTCTTACTGATTAAGACAACACCAACATCAACGAACTAAGCAACAAAATGACAGCGTCAATAATTGAAGTAGCCTCTACATTCAAACCAATGAGCACACAACCCATTAGCAAAATCTCAGATGAAACAAGAAATCTCATGGAAAAACACAGAAACCTCAAGCCACCGACAACAACAAGAGAGAAAATTGAAGAGGCTGAACTAAATAAATTGATTAAGAAAAAACGAAGGGAGGACAGAAGGAGATACACGACGGCAGTCATCGAATCGACTCTTGAAAAAGGTCGTGGTTTCAAAGCTATAAACAAACTCCTCAACTCGGGACGAAGGCAAATAACTAGCATACTCGAGGAAAATGGAAACTTAACAACAGACAGGGACAGGATTGTCGAACGTGCAAAAGAATTCTACCAAAAACTTCATTCGTCCAAACAAGGAGCAAGATACGCAAGGCGTGAGCAATCAACTCGAGGACTTCCCAAAAGTAACCCCGTGGGAGGTGAAAGAAGCCATCAAACAGGCGAAGAAAGGAACTGCCCTTGGACCAGACAACATCACCATTAACCTACTCCGAAAAGCAGATAAAATCATCACTAGGAAACTGGCCGTCCTCTTCAACTTGTGTCTAAAACACAGTAAAGTCTCAGACGATTGGAACACTGCTATCATAATGCTTATATATAAAAAAGGAAACCCGAAAGACCTCAACAACTATAGGCCTATAAGCCTACTCAACTGTGTATACAAACTTTTCACAAAGATCATCACCAACCGAATCTCGAAAATACTTGATGAAAACCAGCAACGTGAACAAGCTGGCTTTAGAAGAAGCTACTCGACCATGGACCACCTGCATTCGATAAATCAGCTGAAAGAAAAAGCAGCTGGGTATAAACTACCACTCGCCGTAGCATTTGTTGACTTCAAAAAGGCGTTCGACTCAGTAGAAATTCCTAAAGTCATGGAGGCCATCAGTCGGCAAGGTGTAGATCCAGTATATGTTGAAGTGCTGAAACATATTTACAATCACAACAGCTCCTTTATTAGGTCATCAGAAAGGAGTAAGACAAGGAGATACCAGCTCACCTAAACTGGGAGAGTAAAGGAATTAAAATAGATGGCGAGTATCTGAGCAACCTTAGATTTGCAGACGACATTGCCCTTTTCGCAGAGAACCTACACGACCTCCAACTATTGATAGATGAACTAAATGAAGAGAGAAAGAAAGTCGGCCTACACATGAACTTCAGCAAGACGAAGATCATGTGCAACAACCACATCAGAGATAAAAACACTGAGATCAAAATCGAGGACACAGAACTGGAGGAAGAAGACCACTACATCTACCTAGGACAACGAATCTCCATGAGACCCTCAAAAGGAGAAGAAATCAAGCGAAAAATCACACTAGGATGGCAAGCCTTTGGCAGAGCTAGTTCAACCTTCAAAAATAAGAAGATTCCATTAATCCTAAAGAGAAGGGTGTATAACCAATGCATCCTCCCAATAGTCACTTATGGAGCTGAAACATGGAATTTAACCAAGAGACAGACCCGTAAATTAAGAACCATGCAACGTGCACATGAAAGAATAATGCTGGGCCTCACATGGAGAGACCACAAGACAGCACAGTACATCTGAGAAAAGACAAAAGTCAGGGACATCATAGAATCCATTAAAAATCTCAAATGGCGGTGGGCTGGCCATGTTGCAAGAATAGCAGACAACGGATAGACATCACGACACACGACATGGATCCCCCGAGATCACATACGCAACCGAGGCTGGCAGAATATTAGATGGAGAGACGAGCTAGACAAGTTCAGGAAGTACTGGCTCCGCGACGCCCATGATAGAGAAGTGTGGCAAATCCTGGGGAAGGTCTATGTCCAATGACGGGCGTTGAAAGACTGATGATGATGATTATGATGATGATGATGATGATGATGATGACATGAGAAGAATGAATACTACACTTTGATCTTGAACTAAATAGTCCACACTTCCAGAAGAATAATTACACCTTGAAAATAAAGAAAGATGTTTTTAATTTTTCATCTTGCTAGTACGTACGACAATACCTCGCATAGTGCTGGTAATGCGTTCGGCAAAAATGCAGTCCTATTTGAATCCGCACTGATTGAGGAATTGTTTCCATAGGAAAAAGGCTGATAGGTTCCAGTGACAAAATGAAATCATTTTTGTCATTGAAATAAACCTAATAACGTATCATGTACACTGTAAACCCCTAATTATGCGGCTTGATATAACGCGGATTCACTTAAAATGCAGTTTGAGCGATTTCAAAAAGTGGTTTTATTTCATATCATATGAGAACCAGATGCCAAGAGTAGAATTTGACGCCGTAATGTTCAGGACATAAATAAAATAACACACAAAATTATTGTCAAACTCTCAGAGTTGACTTTATTATCTCAATTAATCTGAGCTGGAATTTAAGACGTCTGAATTTAAGATATGAATTATGGAGAGAGAGAGTGAAAAAAAATAATTCCGCGACGTCAAGTCGAGTCAACTAGCGTTTCCGAATCTCGATATTTTTTTGGTAGACATTGAATTTCTGTTCTGAAAAATATTTTTCATTTATCTTTTCGGTTAAAAATTACCTTACTACCAAGGAAGTCATTAAGATAGTAGATATAATAACAGAACTATTGAATAATATAAAAACATATGAAATTAAAGCAGTAGAAATTCGTCGGTGATTTTAAAGTATTCATCCGACCATGTATTTATAATTAGAAATGACTTGTATTTTTTGTGTTTCCGTGGCACAGTGGTCTAAGGAGTTCTGCTAGGTATAAGTATATTTTCAAATCGAATCCAACTTTGAGGATGATATTTTTTCAAGGTAATTGGCGGATTAACCATTAGGCTGAGTAAGTATTTCTTTCCTTTCTTGCTTTTAACGCTATCGGTGGATTAACCTTTGGTTTCGGTAGGCTTTTTCTTTCTTTCTTTTGTCAAACTCTTACTATTGGGTTTTGACTTCATTCTCGTATGTGACAATGACAGATGACTATGACTTGAAGAAAAACATGTGATGTCATGCACAAATAACAGTAACACAGTGACGTACGTAAATAACTGATGACAAATTTACCCTCACTTCTAAAGTCAAACTCTGGTTGACTTGTTCTGCAAAAGTTACCAAATCCCATTGACAGAATCTACAAACAAAGGAGTTGAAATGAGACATGGTTTTTGAATAATATTGTATTGAGAAATGAATTCTATTTGTTTACCTTTTGGATTTTAATGAGGCAGGGGAGTTTGACTCTAGCGCAGCCAAGCCTGTTCTTAGAGTTAATAGATTGCATTGAATAATAGATTTTGAAAGAAGAAATTCCTGCGCTATCGTGAGTCGTTCTGAACGAATTGAATCTTGAGACGCAAATTATAAACCGCACTACATTGAATCATGCACTGATTGCAGCCGCAGAATATTCAAAGGGAACAAAACTTTGATACTTGATCTGCACGAGAAATGCTTTTTCAAATGTTGATTCAGTTGGAACCGGATGCAGCTGGTTTTTTTTCTTTAAAGTTTGTTGAATCTTAGAAAGAAGGGTCTACAATCGAACCGTCCTCACGACTGTCACTTTTGGGACTGGAACATGAAACCCAACCAAAAAGATAGGCCCTCAAACTGAGAACCCCGCAACGCTAAATGAAGAGATCACAAAACAGCGCGGTATTTTAGAGATAAAAAACAGGTCCCTGAGAAAAGATATATAAGGATCCATTAGAAAATTCAATTGGCACCGGGCTGGTCATGTTACATGAATTCCAGACATCGGCTTGACATCACAACTCACGACGTGGATTACCAGGAGTCATATGCAAAAATGTAGCTGTGCGATCTAGACAATTTCAGAAAGTATTTGCTCCGCGACGTCCATGATAGAAAAGTCGGGCAAATTTTGGGGGATTTCTATATGCGACGGCAGACGCTAAAAGGTCATAGGCCTTTCCAGAATAAGTGTTCGACATTAGGTGTGATTGACCTTACCCTACCATGTTGGCCCATGGCATATTGGAAGGAGGGAGGGAACGTGATGGGTACATGTCTTTCCCAAGGGCATTAGCGCTAAGTGAATGCAAACTGTATCTGGAAATATGGGGGAAGGGTAAACTGGGTGCAATATATACCTAATTCTCAATTTCCTGATTTTTTGTATGTCTCCAAAATGATCGGTCACATTAAATCGGTCACATTAAAAACAAAATAAAATTCCCCAGAACCCCTAAGTACACGGGTTCACTTTGCTCATCTTGTTGTCATCTTCAAGCGTAAATCTTAGATACAGGTGACAGGTCGATTGCGTCCTCGACAACTACGTCTTGGTCAAACGCGTTCCGATTATTGGCGTCCTTGGACATTTGCGTCCCGTATTTTTGCATCCAGACTTTTTGATTTTGTACTTACAAATTAAATAGGATAACAGTAGCAAAACTTTGCAAAAAATAACTTTGTTACAAATAAACAAAAAGGTAGTTACAAAATATATTTTTTTACTTTTGTAGATTTTGTTACAACCCCCCCACCAAAAAAAAACGTATTTGATAATTCTGTGGATAATGAAATAGAAACTTTCTTTTATTCTTGTTGTTTTTGTTTAAAAAAAACATAGACAAAAACGTATTTGATCAAAAGTTTATTTGATCAAAACTTGTTTTTTTTACAAAAAAATATCTTCGGAGTTAACGAAATAAAACTTTTTAGTTCCATTTATTTTATACAAAAATAAATCAAAAGGTTTATATTGAATCAAGAATGTGGGGAAAATGTAACAAAAATAGTTTTGATGCAGTGTCTTTGTTTTGATTAAATTATAATTACCTTTTCATTTATTTTCGTAACACACATAACAAAAGTAAAAAAGTTTTCTATTTCGTTATCTACGAAGTTATTCTTTTTAAACTTACGTATACGTGTTGTGCGCATCCCCTTGTAAGAAAAGTGAAATGCAAATGACCAGGACGCAAAAAACCCTGGACACTAATGTCCTGGCACGCCAATGACCGGGAGGTAGTTGTCCAGGATGCAAGTGCCCTATTACCAGCCTTATCATATACCTAGTTCCCAAAACCCATATCCATCACATGTCTCCGAGCCGTCGACCACTCGGCCACTTGCACTTCCCTTTGACTTTTAATCTATACTGATTCCTCAAAGTATTCAATCTCACATCAGGAAACTTTCATGTTCAAATAAGTATCCAACTGTGAGCTAGAATGGATAATGAGCTTTTCATTCATATCAAAATCCCAAAGCTTCTCTGGCGCGTACAGATTCGAGCCAGAGCCTTTGTGATTTCTCTGGCACAGCCACTAATTACTGAGAGATTCGATCTTACTATCTCTGCAATAGAGAAAGCATCAAGCTAATTAAAACCCTATTAGATTAACTTTGCTTGGAAGGACGCCTACATTTATTTTTCAACATGATATCTTTCCTTGTCAATGAACTTGATTCAATGATGAATATTAATCACTTAGAAGATTGTGCAGTAAAAGTTTTAGATCAAAATACAGTTAATAACTGTGTCAGGCACCAGACTTATTGATCCACCAACAGATGTAGCATATGCTTGTATGATTCTAAAAATCTCTTTACTTATGTATGAGCATTCATATTCATATATATATATATATATATATATATATATATATATATATATATATATATACTGATATACAAATGCAAATATATATATGCATTTTCACACACAAAATGTATTTATTGTATGTATGTATGTATGTATGTATGTGTATATATATGTTATATATGTAGACGTATGTATGTGCATGTTTATATATATATATATATCACAGACACACACATATATAGATGTACATGTACAGATTGATAGATAGATAGATAGATAGATAGAGAGACACAGACAGACAGAAAGAGAGAGACAGACAGACAGAAACAGAGACAGAGGGGAATACTTCAACTCCAAAAAAGGGGTCCAATAAATTTCAGAAAAAAAAGTCAAGTTTTCAGATATTTCGGCTTCTACACTGTCTTCAGGTGTGAACTAAGGAACGTCTGATGTGCTTAGAGGGAATTAAGCGTCAGGAAGGACACTGGATGGTCATAAATTCTGATTTTCGTCCTCACTCGAGTTAAATTCTATGAGTGTGTCGAAAATACTTTGGTATATAGGTGTATTTTGATTTATCTTTGGTGTATGTCTTGGTCTGGTGGAGTTCATTTATTTATGTACAGCGTTTCTCAAATATTAATCTCCTCATTTTTCGTCTCAGATTTCGGTCCAATCTTAGTGAAATTGATATCGATCGATGTCCCAATGTGTGAGAAATGTCTTGACACTCAAGCCCTATATCTATCCACAATATCATGGCAATTACTCTGATGTTAGAGCTAAGGTACTGAATCGCAGCCTGGGAAAGGTCAGGGTTAACGATTTTTTTTTCGGGGCTACCCCAAGATCAAAGTTTATGTAAAGTTGGGTGCAGCTGGTGCATCCCACTTGGACTTTGGGGTTCAGTGGCTTTTTTGGACAGAGCAGTGTATCGGAACTTCTAAGCCGATACGATATATATCCATGAATAAAATAGGCTGACCTTATCATCTACCCGTGAGTGAACATAGTATAGCGTGCTAAAAGAGTTGAAGTGGATGAAATTGGGATGACTAAAGGATGAGGATATTTGTTCTGTGAGTGTGTGTGTGACGTGGAACGAAAATAGCTTTGCACGATCTTCTAAAATTTCTCTTGGAAACCCTTGCAACAAGATTGCAAGACCTCCATGAATTCAAGACAAGAACAAAAGATTGTTTTGCAAACAACCCACCCGAGATTCTTGCCGATTTGGGGAATTCCCGTGCCGATCGCTGGCTCGGTTAGAGCGTTATGAAAAGGTTTGCTCAAATGTCCATCACTGAAGTATTAAGAAACCGCTAAACAAACCCGTCACAAGAAACTGTCAAAATAGGTTTCTCTCAGTTTTTAAGCTGGTCTGGCTGGCTTGGTTATATATGTATCATCCATCAGACCTCGCGAATAAAGCTAAGGGAATGAAGATTTAAACATTTGCTCCTAATTACTTCTGGAAAAAACAATTTGTTTGTTTCTTTCATTTTTAAAATTCTCCCCTCAGAGTAGATTTTTCAGGGGGGGGGATTCAACTTTCAATGTAGATTTATCCTAAATTGATCCATAACGTGTGTTATTTTAGCATTATGACTTCTCTATTGATCACTGCCCAAAAAATTGAAAGAAGTAACATATTCATTGCTCACCCGTTTTTTCAATTTTTTAGATACGGCATGCTGCCAAAAGACAATTGGTCACATGACAATTTCTATCGAGTTACTCACAAGACCTTTTGTTATTTGAAATTTAAAAAAGTTGAGTAAAAAAAAAAACCCTCTCAAACAGTCTGGTCTGCGTATACCAATTTTCAAAACATTCGTCTGTTTCTGCTGAGAAAAAAATTAAAATACTGAGACTTTTGAGACACCCTGTACTTATAACGTTTGCTTGGAAGGGTGCCTACGTTTCTCAGGATCAAAACTTACCAATTCTGCTGTCTCAGGTTTCACAACAATGAAACAAAATGTCAAAATATTGAAACTTAATCAAAAGATGCAAATGAAGTTTAAGTTTTATGATTCTTCGATCTTTTTTCCTAATATATTTTAATTTTACATACATATCCGCTTACAGACCAGAGGCAGTGCGTGAGGCCCACAGACCCCCGCAACTGCCGGGAGGCGCCGAAGCTTGGGGGTGCAGTATATCTGAGGAAGCCAGTAAAATCTAAAAAAATAATGTGAAAAAATTTTAAAAAGATCTTTAAAAATTTGCAAAAGGCGCAGTCGAACTTAGCACCATCACTGGTACAGACATACGTAGAAACAGATAGAAAGACAGATAAGTATATTTCAGATTAGGAGGAAATTGGATTTATAACAAATACAAATTCCTTAAAACCTTTCGAAAAATCTTGTTAAATAATAAAAACTTGAAAAATGTTGCCGAACTTAAGAGATCTTTTATATTTCTCCTTTTATTGTGTTGGTGCAAAAATAATTGCGGTTTTGTTATTTTAAACTTAGATGTTAATTTTGGAATAAACTTTAGTTCAACTATGTTCATGGAATATACCAATTTAAAGTGGGGATTTCGTGATACAAATGGCAATGGGCTGGCCATGTCACTAGAATGGCAGACAACCGATGGACATCACGACTCACAACATGGATCCCCAGAGATCACATGAGAAACCGAAGTCGGCCGAATATTAGATGGAGAGATGAGCTAGACAAATTCAAAACGTGCTGGCTCCGCGACGCCCACGATAGAGAAGTGTGGCAAATCCTGGGGAAGGTCTATGTCCAACGACTGACGTTGAAAGACTGATGATGATAATGATTCAAGCTTGAGGTTTTGCTCACACTGTGTATTTTGGTTATATTTTAGGCTGTCAAATCAAAGATGGAAAAAAAGCAAATTTTGGCAATGTTGTTGCATAAATACAGAATGGGACGTAGAGTAGCGAGGACAGCTCGCAATATCAATCAAATAAGGGATGGCCAACGAACGTACAGCTCAACATAAGTTCCCATAATTTCGAGAGGGGAATAAGAGCCCTTGAAGAGGAAGGTGTCATTTTGTGATTGATGATGTCCAGTTGGGGGACATTATTGAGATGGACTCATGCAAAACAACTCGAGAGGTTGCTTAGGAACTGAATGCTAACCATTCAACAATGTTTTGATTTTTGCACCAAATTGGAAGATCAAAAACGCCCTGCATGTCGCACTAATGACCCTGAATGAAAAGCAACAAAGCTTGAATGTCATGCAAATGACCCTGCAGGAATTGAACGAACTAGGCTACGAAACTCTCCCTCGCTAGCTTACTCACTAGACCTCTCTCCGGTACCCCAGAATTCTCTGATCAATTCAAATGAAATTTTTTTCCAGTTGGCGAAAATGTGTGTATTCTGAAGGTTCTTATTTCAATTGATAACTTTTATTTAGCTGAGATATATTGCATTAAAGTTGATGGTGAAAAAATACAATTATTTTTGCACCAACTCAGTGGCTTCTTAGGGTTGGTATCACATGGGGCGGTTACTCTGGCTGTCACCACCGGTGTTGCCAACTCAAATGTTTTTTCGCACTGTGCAAAACAACAACAAAAAAACAAAACAAAAAAAAACAAAAAAAAACAAAAAAATACTGTTAGCCTTTTTAAAACCATTTTGATTGATGGAAATGGCTATATTCATCTAGCCAGAAAATAGCTTAAGATCATCTAAAATCGCTGAAAATAGCGCTAAAAGCAGCGGTAAATGTTGAAATTTTGCGCGGCTAAAAATGTCATGGTGTCACTCCTCTGATGATGTCAGGTGGGACAGGTCACACACAACCCGTCGGTACGCCAGTGCACCCACCTATATTTAGCGATGAATTAAAAATTGAATCCAATTTGAAAAAAAAATCGCTTATTTGTTGTAAAAAATGTAATCGATTGGACGTAAATTAGTGACTCAATCAATAAATCAGCAGCCAAATAATGAAAAATATATTTCACATAACAAATATTTCTTAAACATAATCCCCTTCTTTGATAATGCACTCAATCCATCTTCGTCATCAGTCTTTTGGCGTTCATCGTTGGACATGGGCTTTATCTAGCTCGTCATGCCAACTTTTTGTTGATCTGGAGATCCATGTTGTGGAGCCAGTACGTTCTGAACTTGTCTAGCTCGTCTCTCCATCTAATACTCTGCCGGCCTCGGTTGCGCATGTGATTTCTGGGGATCCATGTCGTGAGTCGTGATGTCCATCGGTTGTCTGACTTTGATATCTCGGACTTCTGTCCTTTCTTTAATATGCTGTGCTTTCTTATGATCACCCGACTTGATGTTGAGCATGATTCTTTTATGCGCACATTGCATGGTTTTCAGTTTGAGGGCCAGTCTCTTGGTTAGATTCCATGTTTCAGCTCCATAGGTGACTATCGGAAGGATGCATTGGGTACATACCCTTCTTTTTAGGGTTAATGGTATTTTCTTATTCTTGAAGGTTGAGCTTGCTCTTCCAAATCCTCAGTCTCTCCGTGTTCCATCTTTCAGCTCCTTATGTGACTTTCTGTAGGATGCATTGTTTGTAGACCGTTCTTTTTCAGATTAATGGCATTCTTTGTTATTGACGGTTTTGAGGATTTCCTGGAGATACGTTAACCTTAGTGGTAGTAGTGGTCTACTTTCTACTTTCTTCAACTCAGCGTTTACAATTCCGATCGTTGTATTTTTGTCCCCTACGAATTCAGCGGTGAATATCAGTCACAAAAATTGAACAGGATACTGTGAAAATTTCAAATCGAAATTAAGCTAATAACTACATGTCGGGCAACTGTGTTATTGATTCAGTCTCATACGTGGACCTTAAATTCATCCATTCATACCCGGAAGAAAACATAATCTGATCCATGGAAAATAAATCCATACAACAATTGTTGCGAAAACTGTTGCAGTGCCTTCAAAAAAGACCTCATCAGATGACCCTGGGGCTAGGCATGGTCTCGGGGCAGAATCATCATTACCACTATCCCAGGGCACCCCAGCCAGCAGTACCACGTGATAGTACCAGGCTTAGTTAGTTCTCTATCACATTGCAGGAGTATCAGATTCATGCAGGTACAGTCTCTGCCCGATCTTGGAAGCTATCTCTTTTGATGATGATTGAAGTTTACTCTGATATGTTGTGGTCGAGATAGTGACGAAACTTTCTACTAATATTCATACTCTCAGCATAAGGGAATGCACTTAGATACTAATGCAGCTATCTGTGCTTGTGATCGAGGAATGGAGAAGGTTAAGTAGTAGTGAAATGACAATATCAGAAGGCCATGCTGTACAAATGATTTATTTCATTTTAATCTACCGTTTCGCTAAATCTAGCTTTATTAAGAATGTGGAAGATTTTCCTGCCTGTCCATACAGCATCTCAAAAAGTTCCCCAAAACTGTATTCACTCATGACGCTCAACACGATATCTTTTAAAAGTTTCAATGAAATTTCTAGGAACGGTGGACTAAGGGATGAGAGAGAAATGATTCAATTTTGGTGCAGATCCAGGAATTCGTCTATATATAGTGTTGTGCTGAGTGAAAACAACCATAAGCCATGTAGTATTACTTCATTAAGGCCTTTGTACGCCATCTTGAAAACTATACCTTTCCAGTCGTTAGACTGTCGTAAACTTTTAGTATGTCATTGAGCGTACAAAATACTATTAAAAAAAAACTTTGAGAAATCTTCAGTTGTGAAAATTTAAAATGTCTCCATGTCTGAATTTATTTGTACCGATTGCCTGGACTAGTGTTTGTTAACTAAACTAAAATCGCCGACAGTGAAAAGGAAGAGGAGGAGCCGATTTCGTCAAAGACCATGGTTTTATATGAGTGTGTATGTTTCGATACTATCAATGGCAATGATTATGCTTATTACCGTTTCATTGACGAAAAAACACCGAAACTCTTATTAAAATCAATTTTATGGTAACAAAGGTCTGCGTTATTTGTGAGAAGAATAAATGGAGAGAATAATGGTATAAAAATAATTTCTTTCTAATGTTTATAACCTAAGATTGGTTGGAAAATGGTTTCGAATGACCTCCGAGGTCGATCTCATAAAGTCTATGTGGGAAGTTGGTCTCTTCTCATTTTACAAGCAGACTATTAGGTTTATAGGCCTTGTAGTTATACCTGGGAGAGGCACGAACAACAGGCTCAAATATTAGTATATATATATATATATATATATATATATATATATATATATTAACTTTAAGCTTAGTTGAAAAAATTGTCAAATCTTTTGATTGAATATGTTGGTAGAGAATCAACTCGAAGAAGTATTTTCCGTGTAATTAGTGTTATTAAGGATAATATCATAAGTTGGTTTGCATACAGTCTGAGATTAAAACCGACACAACGGATTTAATATTCACATGGATGAATATTCAATACAAATGACAAGAAGGGCGAGTCATGTGTGCTGTTATACTTACTGATCCCGTCATCGTTAGATACGTCTTTGGTTGATTTACGTGAGCCCTGTTTAAAAAAGTATAAAATTGCATCTATATACAATACATATAATACCTTACATAAAATGACAGCCTACATGTATGACAAACTGTATAGTAAGAAATGGGTGTTGGTGTTTGATCAACACTGCTTGGGTTCCATGTTAATATAACTGTTTTCTTTTAAAAAGTCATCGAAACGGTTACATAGTGAACAACTAATGATCCCAACAATTGTATTATATAATACATTGTACTATAATTACAAAGTGTATATGAAACAGGAGAAACATCTGAGAAAATTACATAAATTGCATTGGCAGACATTGGGAAATAAGTGATTGAAGTGATACAAGACATCTTCGAAGTTTTTTTTAAATGTTTACTGTTTAAAGCTGTTAAGCTTTCTAGACTATAAATATATATATATATATATATATATATATATATATATATATATATATATATACTAGCACAAATTCCTGGCGTTACCTGTTCATTTATATTCCTCAAGGAAATACAATTTCATGAAATAACTGCTATTGTAATAAATTGTTTCAAGAAGATGAACACTAGTTATAGCAATATAGCCGTAGAAAGTTTTGTAATCATCCAAAGCATATAAATAGCACAATTCTTTCTTCAATAGTCGCGAAAACAAACAGAAATAAGCAAATATAGGATAAAAAGTGTGCTTTTATTCTCCAAAAAATTTGAAATTCTGTGAAAAGTTTCCGACGTCTACTGCAGTGATGCCTCTTGTACTGTGTTTTATTCTTCTGTCATGCGCTAACATGGACATACATCTTCTGTTCCTAAACCTGGAAGATGAAGCACTCAACTGATGAAGACACTGAAAATGAAATAGCCTCTGCTTCTAAAAAACATATATTAAGAAAAAATGTTTTACTTTCTGCTCAGATTCTCCTACGATGCGTGGACATTAGATAAATGAACAGAAATATGAAAAAAAAAATGAATAGGATATATTTGAAAAAAAGTTTCACTCTTTATTCAAAATGTTCTATGAAATAATAACTTTATCCAACCACGGTTGGTGGACTATGATAGACTGACCGAAATTTTGAAATAAGTAATTTGCTTTAAAAATAAGTAATTTTTCTTTCATGGTACGATGTATAAAACATAGGAATATGTATTTCTTTTAAAAAAGCCAACACCTTTTACGCGGGATTTATAAAATAATATAAATGAATGCATCGAACAGCTGTCGAAAAAAAACCAAAAAAAACAAACAAACGAAATGACTTTTTCTATGAACATTCACGGGTTTAATATCGATCATGAACATTTTGATAAATACCAAAATTCAAAATTTTAATCTGATAATATAATTGTCCATAGTGAGAAACATATAGAGCAGGCATGGACTGTAAATGAAAAAATAAAATGAGAATTCGGAGTTAAAGCAGTTATTTGGGCCTTCGCATTACCAGTGGCTGTTTATAAAGCAACATTTATTTTACCAAATGATGGCTCAAGATTTATCACTCATTTTCAGTCTGTTTCCTCTTTATTATGAACCCAACGTTCAAGCGGCTACCCTATCGGTCGCTGGTTTGATTCCTGTAGCAGCCCCATTTTCTTTGATTGTTTATTCTACTCACGCTGTTTACGCCAAATGATATTTCACCGTTTTATAACGGGAGCTCATTTCAAACACAGTTTCAAAGTAATACAACGCATTCATAATCATATATATATATATATATATATATATATATATATATATATATGTATAGATAGATAGATAGATAGATAGATATAACTTGGCTTCGCAAGCGAAGATTGATGGGAGGGCTGTAACGGTAGGACCGTTGACAGTGGGCCTCTATATGGAATAACCTTCCAGCTTGAGCAATGGAGTTTTATGCCGAAATCAGCTTACATATATATATATATATATATATATATATATATATATATATATATATATATATGTGTGTGTGTGTGTGTGTGTGTGTGTGTATATATTCTAATAATATAGTTGACAGGTTTGATTTGATTTGATGCTGTTAGAAGACATATTCATAATTAAGAGAAAACAAGCTGAAAATGAATTATGAATCTTGAGCCAACATTTAGTAAATTAAATGTTGATGAGCATTTATGATAGAAGGGAAACGTGTGAAACAATAAATTATACCTACTTGAAATGTTTGCATTGAGCCAACATTTGGTAAATTAAATGTCAATGAAAATAACTTTTTTTTTTTTAAAGTTAGTTGAATTTATCTAATACTAGTGTCGTATTTTTGTGAGTACCATTTTCTGGTAACATGACTGTTGGTATTTTCATGTGTGAGTTTACGAAAACCCAAGGGCAGGTAAACCTATTTTGTGAATATTTGAATTTGTTTCTTTTAAATCAGCGTGTAAATATTATTACCTCTTATTTCCAGCGTATAATTTGTGAATTTTCTCCTTTTATTTTATTTTCGTTCATCGCACAGTGATTTGATGCTTATTTTTGCAGAACTGCAATCATCATACCTTCACAGCTATTTTAGGAGATTTTACTCTTCCCGAGCGAATTAAAAAGTAAATAAGTTGTCCCACGTATTTTAAAAAATTGCATGCTGTATTTTTTTAGCTGACCGTTTTAACGGTAAGTTCGTTATGACGGCACTCCCGGATAGTGTTGTGTTAATAAAAGTTCGGTTATATGAGCTTAAGTGGGAAAAAAATGCTTGAAACCATGAAACTAGCCCTGAAACATGGTTGATCGTTGTGTCCGATTTCGGACATCGTATCTGTTTTCAACCCAATCGGCCAACTCAACTGCATTGGCAAACTTTTTTCCAAAGTGATCAACGCTCGAATCACCAAAACGCAAGATGAAAACCAACCACAGGAACAATCTGGCTTCAGAAAAAGATCTTCAACCATCGAATATCTCAATTCAGTAAACCAATTAAAAGAGTAAACAGTAGAATATGAAATGCCTCTCGCTGTAGAATTTGTTGATTTAAAAAAAGCTTTCAACTCAGTGGATATTTTCAAGTCATTGGAACTATCGCACGGAGTAGACCCTGTATATATCAGAGTATTGCGACATATCCATCGACACTGCAGTTTCTTTATCAGCTTACATAAAGACTATGGGATTTTTCAACCAGAGAAAGGAGTGAGAAAAGGGGTATCAGCTCACTCAAACTCTTCACAGCCGGTCTTGAGATGTTCTTCCGAAAACAAAAGAATCGGGAAAGACAGCGAATACCTTAGTAACCCCAGTTTAGCTGACGACATCGTCCTTTTTGCTGAGAGCCTTCAGGATCTCCAAATAATACTAGAAGAACTAAATGAAGCAAGCAAGAAAGTTGGCCTCCAAATGAACTTCAGCAAAACCAATCTCATGTACAACAAAGATGATGAGGACAAACACACAACGATCAAAATCGAAAACGCAGAATTGAAGAGAGTAGACCACTACATATACTTAGGACAATAAATCTCCATGAAATCCTCAAAAGGAGAAGTCAAACGAATAATCACACTATGTTGGCAAGCTTTCAATAGAGAAAGCTCAACTTTTAAGAACAAGAAAAATCCCACCAGTCCCCAAAAGTAGGGTACAAAACCAATGCACCCTCGTGATAGTCACCTATGGAGCAGAAACATGGAACCTAACCAAAAGATTTATCCTTAAATAGAAAACCATGCCAAGATAGAATGATGCTCAACCTCACATGGAGAGATCACAAGACAGCGCAGTATATAAAAGACAGGAGTCCGAGGTGTACAATTCTTTAGAAAACTCAAGCAGCAACAGCCTACAATGTGGATCTCCAGATTCAACAGAAATTGAGTTAGCATGACGAGCAAGACAAATTCAGAAAGTAACGCAACGCCCGTGATAGAAAGATGTGGCAAATTTCGGGGAAAGTCTGTGTCCAGCGAAGGGCGCTTATAGACTGATGTTGATGATAATGATGTTGATAATATCTAAAAAATATATAAAAAATACTCTGACCTCCAAAATTGTCTGATCTAAGGCTTCGCAAAATTTTTGAGTTTTAGCTATTCATTTTCATTATTTTTTTAAAATACCAAATTAATAAGTTGTATAATTATACTTTTGGAGCCTTTGTATGAATTTCCGAGCGTACTTAACATTTCAGGAGCCGTCGAATTAATTTTCAGCTGTAAAGTTTGCTAGAAATTAAGAGAAAATGAACATATCAAACCATTTTTTCCTTGAGCGATTTTTGGAACACCCGTATCCGATTTTGAGAAAACCAAAAAGCTCAAATGGCAATGGGCAGGGCATGTTGCAAGAATGAAAGACAACCCATGGACATCAAGCCCCCAGAGATCACATGAGAAACTGAGGCCGACAGAACACAAGATGGAGAGATTAACTAGACAAATTCAGGAAATACTGGCTCCGCGACGCCCATGATAGAGAAATGTGGCGAATCCTGGGAAAGGTCTATGTCCAACGACTGACGTTAAAAGACTGATGATGATGATGAATATTGCAAGCATGCTGTGAAGACACGTGGCTCGTTCTGCAGTAATTGATCCCTAAAATTATGAGTTCACTTGGGGGCAGGGCATGCGGCTAGTTTTTTAACAAATTACCTTCGACTTCCGACCGCTCCAATGTTAGGAAGCAGTCACTTGAAACAGAAGTGAAAAAACAATAGGCAAGCGTAAGACGCAAGGATCTGAGCCTACCTCCTAGACTTAAGGGGGTCGGGCTGATACGGACACGTGCTCTTGTTTAATCTATTATTCTTGTTGTTGTTATTATCATTATTATCTTTTATATGAGTTCTCCAGAAGAGCCTCTTACCGTTAGCTTTCCGTCGCACGAGAGAAAATAAGCAAGGGAAAGAAATATCGGGTAATGTCGTAATAGATAATACTGAGAGTAGTAACTGTGGTCATTAAAATAATACGTACAATTACACATCATCTGGTTAGTTTGCAAATAAAGAGAAAATAAGACCTATAATTCGTTGACCCTGTTGTGCGCCGATGCCGACGGCAAGTAAGTGTAAGCGAACCATAACGGGCTCGGGGGAGGTCGGGTATTTATCCATTTGGAGTGAGTGGTTAATTGTGGATGATAACCGCAATACTGGTGATGGGTCCTGTGTGTTTGATTAAGTTTCCTTCGGACGGAGAGAGCTTTTAGCTCTTTCATGAGATCCATATTGTTAATACTTTCATTTGTTTAATTCTTGTTGGTTTTTACTGATCTGTTAATTTTGTAGGAATATTATGTCTTTACGGTTGTGTTTGGTCTTGTAAGATGAATTCTCAAAGAAATATTTCTTGGTAAAAATTGAGTAGTTTGGGTCACTCTTGAAATAAATTGTTGCTTGTAGAGAAACGTTTGTGTGTATTTTTCGTATCGTTTGTGTATCAACTTCAGTCAAATATAACAGCTGAATACATACGTGCAAAGGAAATATAGAAAAGACATACTTTTCAATAGAAAATATAAATATTTACTTATTATGATAAAGAGTACTTGGAAAATCGAAAGGTAATACACAAAACATCATCATCATTCTGTTTATGTCCATCGTTGGATATAGACCTCCCCCAAGATTCGCTTCTACTCTCTATCATGAGCATCACAGAGACAGTACTTTCTGAATTTATCTAGTACGCCATCTTACTTCAAAGAAAGCAAGCCGGTCACAGTTTCGCATATGATTTGTGGGGATTCACGCCGTAAGTCGTGATATTCACCGGTTGTCTGCCATTCTTAAATGTCCAGCCCGTTGCCATTCGTGTTTTCTCACTATTTCTATGATATCTTGCGCTCCTGTCTTTCTCTGATATGCTGTGCTATTTTGTGATCTCCCCATGTGATGTTGAGCATGATTCTCTCATATGCACGTTGCATAGTTTTCAGTTTGTGGGTCAATCTTTTGCTTAGGTTCCATGTTTCAGCTTCATAGGTGACCATCGGTAAGATACAATGGTTGTGTACCCTTCTTTTTGGACTACTAGTATTTTCTTGTGTCTGAAAATCGATCTTTCTCCACCGAAAGCTTGTCAACCTAGAGAGATTATTCGCTTGATTTCGTCAGCTTTTGATGACTTCATGGAGACTCGCTGTTCTAAGTAGATGTTGTGGTCTACTCCCTCCAGCTCTGCATTTTCGATTTTGTTCATTGTGTCTTTGTCTGCAACATGTTTGTTGTACATGACATTTGTTTTGCTGAAGTTCATGAGGACGCCAACTTTCTTACTTTCTTCATTTACTTTATCTAACATTATTTAGAGATCGTGAAAGTTCTTAGCAAAGAGGACAATGTTGTCATCGAATATCAATAATACAAAATGATTGATAATAATGAACATACGTAGAAAGCATGTTGAAGAAAAAGAAGATAAAAAATGCACAATGAGAAAATAGCCTGGAAGCAAATTTGAAGTAATTTAAGAAGTGGGTCTTATACCTGCATAGTACAGGTAGGCGAGTGCTGGTTTGGGCTTATTTTTATACCGATTTAGTTGTAGACAAAAACGCTGAAAGTCTCAGATCTGAATATGGTCTGCTATCTGTATTAGTTTTCTATTTCAGATCTTTCGTAAGAGCTCATTTTAAGAATTTTCTTGTTCTAATTTTGTGCAAAGGTGTGTCTACGTTTATACTAAATTTATTATAAATTTCGTATTTCTAAACCTAATGGAGAATATATAAGATTTTATTTTTGTTCGATTCGGACACAGTAAAAAGTCGTCCAAAAGTATTCATCACTGTTCCAAGTTGCTGATTTGAAGGTGAGTTTATTCAATTCTTCTCCAGAGATTTTATGACTATACAACGCATTGGTCAGGTACAAACACAATGATGTAGTCAAGTCACTGATCTGTTTTTTTTAATCGGAACATTGCGCCTCGTGAATTTGTTTTCATACGACAGAAACAACGCACCCGACGTTCCAGGATGTCGTCGTAATTAGTTTTTAAGGCGCACCCAAAGGTTTTCGATAGCAGAGGCTATGCATCGGACCCACAGACCTCGTAACGTGGGTGGGGGGAGCTTTGAGGGCTCAATAGATCTAGGAAACCTGAGAAATCAAAAATCAAAAAATTAAAATGTGGGGAAAAAATTGAAAATATTTGATTTATCATAAATTTTCGTATATTTTATTTTTTTCAAAAATCTGTTTTTAGTGACATTATTCACTCAATCTCCACAACTAATTTGAAATATAGCAGAAGAATCCAAATGAAAGATTCTTCACCTTGCCTCCCCTATCGCCGCCTTTTGGTCATTTTTACATCTATCGCTCCCCTAACTCAACTTTTGCACCCCCCCTTTCAGGGGCGATATTGGTCCCCCATTATCAAATATTTTTAGCAAAATAAATATCAAATAGCTTGGGTGTACATCTTCTAAAGGGAACATTTTGCATTAATTTCTCATCTTGGCCAAGTCGAGTAAATATCAAAATAGATCGTTTTCAGCGGATATTTGAAGCTTCAGTATGACTTACACGTTGTTACATAATGAAAAAAGACTCTAATAGAAACGGGAATTGGTATTTAATAAAATTTTCTTATACATATTTTGTAATTTACCAAGTAGGAGTAGCTTCCTATTGTTTTTGACTGTTCTTTTAAAGGTTGTTCAGTTTGTAAGTGATCATCTATCTCCAAGCTCTGCTCAATTTTCGATCCTGGGGCGATATTTTTCCTCTTGTTGGGAAATAACCGATCTAAATGAATAAATGCATTGAAAGACTGTTTGTACATTTTGCTAGAGTGATGCTACAACAATACTGTTTTCAAGGCTCTATTCAATATCTGATTTATCATTTGAAAATGGCGACTCAATTTATTCTTATATAATTCATCTTACAGTTAGTTCAATGGTTAGTTACATATTTATTTTTCATGGATGATATGAATAAAGTAATCGACTCTTTCAATATTTTCTATGAATATATACTTTATTTAACTGACACGCATAATGCTATTTTTACGCAATCATTTCAACATAAATTTTCTCAACTTATATTGATTTGTTTGAGTTTTTTGAGCCGGCTTTCTGATACTTTGACAGAAATCAGAAACCAGTGGATATTGACAAGAATATGAATTGTTTTTAGAATTTTATGCTGTGCGTGATCATACTGCTTCTGGGCTTGGAATTATCATAACGTTTTTTTTTGTTTTTTTTTGTTGAAAAAAGATGCGAAATTGATATTTGAAAAGAACGTGTAAGGGACAGAAGTACGATGATGCTAGCATAATGGCAGGTGTTTGTAATGGTCTACAAGCAAAGTCAGAAAAAAACAAAATACATTCATTGAATCCTGAAAGGAATGATGTAAAAGGAATTGCCGACGTCACTGATATTTTTGACACTATTGACTACTTGTAAAAGTTATTTTTCAATGCAAGTACAAAGAGGTGGTGATCACTCCACGAAAAAGAGATTCCATCGTAGACTCTCAAACGATTAGTTCCAATGGTCTTCAAGGGACGAAGCTTTAACAAATCTTAAGTTTAGCTACAGTCATAGAGGCACTCGCAGAAATAATTTTGAAATCGACGAACGTAGACGAGAAGGTTGGAGCAGTTGGACTTGAACGTAAAGGCGCAAAAATTAGTTTCATGCCGATGCCTTGGTCTCCCGAGACTTTATCGTTCATATCACCTTTAATTAAATACCTCAGGACTAAGTCTACCGACATCCAAGATACTGAAACCCACATAACAAGCGCAAACGAGTACATAAATCGGCTGCGATAATATTTCAGAGATATTACAACTTCATCTACACAACTGGCTCAGTCATGGGTAATAGAGACTATCTTTCAAGAAAAAAGAATTCGTCTGGTAGAAAAGAAACACCTCGATGAATTGAGTCAAGACAAAAGAATTGAAAATGTTGATAAGCGCGTCGAAGGGGAAGTTTTCTTTAGAGACATAATATGTTATCATCTCCGTTAGATGAATATTTTGTATTCTTTCCGGCTCGTTGCTCAAAAATTCAAATTTTTAAGCTGCAAAATTTTGGACAGTGGAAGAACTTCACTTATCAAAACTCTTTAGTGATGGACACGACAATTGAAGGACTCATTCCCCTGAAAGATTGTCGAACGGTAATTGGGTCTATCATAAAAGAGCAGCAGTTATCTGGCCAAATCAATTATTTGTGAAAATTCAACTTCGTCTACTAGTTTCTCAGAAGTTTTTGTACAGCTTATATTTTGTTTTCACCGTTGCCCGTTACGACTGTAGCAACCGAGAGATCATTTTCGCTGTTAAAAGTTGATTAAAACTTTATCATGAGCTCAATATTACCAGAGCAACTCTCATGATTTTCAGTTCTAATTATCAAAAAAAAAACCAAAAAAACAGACTAACAAGATGGCTCGTAAAATTGACTTCATGTTGCTAATCAAATAGCTCGCTGCTACAAAGTCCCGGAAGAGAAGTTTTTAAGTTGAAAATTGAAGTATTCCGAGAAAATTTACAAAACTATACTCAATAGACTTCATTTATCTTTATTTTAAAAACCAATTTCTATTTTGTTTTCAATGCAATTAAAAGAACACGTTTGGGTAAAAACAGAATTTTATTAAGAAAAAAAAAAAAGAATTAAATTAAAAATCAGAAAAAACTTTCAGGCCAAAAAATAACCGTATGAACTTTTTACTCAAACCTTGGAGGCGCATATTTAACAATTTACAGGGGCTGTAGCCGGACCCAGCGCCATCACTACAATAGTCTGGGTCCCTGGTAAAGAACAAAATTGATGGCTTTTAAATTGTGTTAATATCTGATCAATACACTGTATAGATATACTTTTTGGGAGTCTTTGTATAACATTTAGAATATTTATGTGCTGTGTTTAGCTATAACTATATTTCATACATCCGTAAAACCAAGGATTACCATAATCTCCAATTTACGATGCTTGAAGTAACAGGAACGTTACTTGATTGTTGGAAAATGAAGAAAAAAAGTCAATCCCAAATTACTTAATGAGTGCTTTTCTCTCTCTTCCTTGTTAATGCTTATCTAAACCTGTCCCCTTAACCTGTGTCGATGGGTGTGTAAAGACGTGCGTGAACTTGAATGTATTATCTAGTGAAGAAAATATGTGTACTGGACTGCCTTGTACAGCACCTTTCAGTCTGTGTGAGTCGGTCTGTTCACATGATTTTCAAAAAAAAAAAAAGTGATGCATTCTACACTTCTTTCAGTGTGTGTGCGAGCGATTATGGGATTCTGGGCTTGGGCGAGATGTGTGCTTGTCCATGCCGTTTACACAAAAATGTTTCTCCATCTGTCTGTCTGCCTGTCTGTCTGTCTATCACTACGCACGTGTGTGTAGGAAGAGGGACAAGTAGGGGGGGTGCGAGGGAAGTGAGAAACGAGATAAAGTGGGAGCGGTTGTTGACTGATTTGGACAATGAGAAGATAATGGTCGGTTGAAATTAGAGAATTAAAGAGAGAACTTACGCGAAACGTGAGTCACGGGCGGCGACCTCACAGCGTCCTCTTCTGGGGCAATTACGTCTCTCAATATTCTTCTTTCATTGCCTACGTGTACTGGATGTGTATGATGGGCGTCCATGGCCACTTTTCAAGGGGGAGGGGGGAAAACATATATTTGGGGAAGTGGGTGGGCATAAGCATATATTTTCAGCGTGAGGACGAAAGTAAATATTGGGAATACAGTTATCAGTTGCCATTCGCGGGTTTAGGGGCACCAGGGTGCCGCGAATACACTGAACCCGCGAATAATTTATGCTTGTCACTCCCAACCCTTTCGATCCACAAAACCCATAAATCTTGAACTATTAACCTTTTGATAAACAAACACTTTGCAATTCCAAAATTGTAAATGTACAAATAAATAAATGAATAAAGTGAAAAATTTTAATTCCGAAATTCGACTTCTTTTTTTTTCTGTTGACAGATCCGTCAATTATTGAGGAAATTATATTTTTTTCTAGTCAAAAACGTAAAAACAACCTTAATATGCTTAGAAATTCTCTATGAGCACACACAAGGTTTTTTTCATCTCATACATTTGTGCTTTTTTTTCGAATACGTTTTGAATAAGTGTTTAAAAAATTCGCGGTAGATGTTTGTACAAAAATACAAAATTAATTAACAAAAACCATAAATTTCATAACACTACAATATAGATACTATTAACACTTTTTTTTCTATACCACTATTTACCATCGTAATATTGTTGCTGCTTTTAAAAAAATATTCGGCCTGAAAAAAGTTGCAATAAAAAACGCAGAACTGAAGAAAGTAGATCATTACATCTACCTAGGACAGCGAATCAAGCAAAAAATCACTAGTGGGTGGCAAACCTTCAGTAGAGCAAGCTCAACCTTCAAGAATGGGAAAATCCCATTAGTTCTAAAAGAGAAGAGAATATAACCAATGCAACCCCCGATAGTCACCTATAGAGCTGAAACATGGAACCTAACCAAGAGACTGATTCTCAAACTGAAAAGTATGCAATGTGCACGTGAGGGAATCAAGTTCAACCTCACATGGTGAGACCACAAGACAGCACAGTATACCAGGGAGAAAACGGGAGTCCTAGACATCATAGATTCTGCTAGAAAACACAAATGGCAATGGGCTGGTCATGTTGCAAGAATGACAGAGAACGGATGGACACCACGACTCACAACATGGATCCCATGAGATCACATGCATAAACAAGGCTGGCAGATGGAGAGATGAACTAGACATGTTCAGAAAGTATTGGTTCTGCGACGCCCAATGATAGAGAGATCTGGCAAATCCCTGGGAATGTTTATGTCCAACAACAAACGATAAAAAACTGATGATAATGATAATGATGATGAAGATGAAGAAATAATAGCATAAGAGATAAAAGATGTCAATAATGATTAACAATACGATATCTGCCGAGATTTTTTCTTTCAATACAGTGAACTGGAAAACCCTTCGACTAACCAGAAGTATAAGCAAGTTTAAATTTTCAACCACGATCTGTTTTCAAACGAGTTCATACAGTCTGCATATATGTTTTTTTAGTTCATAATTTTCTATAACGTTTCTTCTTATTAATAACGCAAAGATCACTACGATGCATTTATGATTTCCTTAACGTTTTACGTTTGGTTTAATGCATTTTCTATGATGCAGTTTTTCACGGAACACAGCAAACCTCCACAAAAATATTCCTATTAAATTGATGATGATGATGATGATGATGATGATGATGATGATCCTCGAATTATCGAAACCGCGAATTGCAAGGGATAATTGTATATCTTAGTAACAACACTGTGACACAGCAGGCGTTCCGTCTGTGGGGTAGGTGCTTCACTCGCCGCTATTTATAATGTAAACAAGCACGGCTCAGCGTGTGATCCATTTATCAGATGGTTGACTTGACCGTTGACGGAGACGGATGACTTGATCCCGGGGTGACACCGGAACGAGCACCAACGAATGATGATACAGTGTTTTTTTTTAAATGGAAACATCAAGTCATGGTTACATAAGACAATTGTACTGTACCATTATCCTTTAATGATTACAAGGTTCCAGTTTTCAAACCACCTCGCTTATGCGTGCGTGGGTATGTCTATGCACTTATATGTGTACATATAAATGTAAAAGATCTTATGTAAGTGGTGTTTGGTATGAAAATTGGGCAAATATACTCTAATTTTGTATTGTATATTGTATGCGTAGTGAGTAAAGTAAGTGGAGAGGATCTTGCTGAATCAAGGGTCGGAATTACAGAGTTAAAATCTCGAAAGAACATCACATTGTGAGATAATACCATAATGTTTTTTGGCATTTCGTATTTCAAGCTTTGTTCACCATCTAATCCATGATACAGCGAGACTGTACACAGAAATAAGTGATAAAAATCACCCAATTGTCGGTTTCTTATGATTATATTAAGTCAGTGGTTTCGAAACTGGGGTCTGTTAAGTTATGCTCTGAACCTGAAGTCGCGAATCTTGTCGCAGAGAAACAATATCGTTCATCTAACAGCTTTAAAAAAACAACAAAAAAAAAAAACTCTTATTGTTTTCAGGCCTATACCATATATTACAATTGGAATAAATGTAATCCATTTTAAATAAATATGGTTTATAAAGGTCAACGGTTGCGTTTTATTGTAGTTCATTGATTTCAGTCCAGAAAATAGGAGCCCGCCAGAATAATTTCTCCGTAGAAGGGGTCCTCAAGTTTTTCGAGACCACTGTATTTGGGTGTTTGGAAAGTAATAACATATTTTCAAATAGAAGATAAAAACAAATGCCAGTGAAATTTTAAAACTGTACATCGATAATGTGATCACCGTCATTATCAATGAAGGAAGGAGAAGGAAGATGAATTTTCGATTGTCGTCGATAAAAATTCTGCGTATTTTTTTTCTGTGAAAAATGTTTGAGAGACCTTTTACAATCTTCTTTTTTGTGCCTGAATGTTTTGTTAAACTTTGCTATAAATGACACACTACCGAATAGAAGAGATGATGAACTAAATCCAGACGTCGTACCATCTAACCCTGGTCTACCTTAGTTGGTTGGCTTATAATTTATAACAATGAAATACGCAATTACTTTCCAAAGACCGTTATAATTTTGCATCGAAAGTATTTAGTTGAAAATATTGTGTGAGCCCGTGAATGCTGGGCTTATATGCCAGTTGTCTTTCCTTGTTATATCTAAATCTGAAAACATTTTTGTACGCCCGAGTGTCTGTAAAAGTGACAACAAGTTACTGATGTTAGGGGTCACATAAAAAAAGCACTAGCACGCTTGCCATGATTTTAAATTCATTCTATATTTCTATTTTGTGTTTAAAATCAAAATGCAACAAAAATGTTCACAACGGGTTCATGAATTTACATTGTAATTAAAATCAGAACATAATAAAGACATGCAATATTTAATTGTTTTACATTCTGACAATTACCCATAAAACTAAAGTTATAAAATCATCTAAAAATATAGATCTTTTATTTAAGATAATCTAAAAAATACCGGCACAATATTTGACTGTCTAATTTTGGATGGAAGTCAATGAAACCCACCTAAGAAAGGACGTGGAGTACAACGGCTGAAACGTTATGTTTAGAAGATGAACCAAGATGAGGACAAGTCTGAACAGATTTATACATATTACTAATCCCCCATCTGAAAATTTCAAACAGAAATTACAATTATAATCTATGACAAAAAAATCCGATTTCTGTTCAAAAAATATATTGATAGCTTTATGTTTTCCAAGAAACTTTCTCGGCAAAATCTAAAAGATTATTTAATTCAGATACATTGATGGAAATGGAATAGGTTAGTACACGAACAGGCACCGCGTATACCTACTTCTCAACTCCCAGTTTTTTTGTATGTTCAATGTCTACTAATAGAAACATCACCGAATACCTAGTTCCCAAAGGCCAGCCTTACAGTATACCTAGTTCCCCCAAACCAAGCCCTCCGTATACCTAGTTCCAAAACCCAGCCTTTCCGTATACATAGTTCCTAGAGCCAAGCTTTACCGTATACCCAGCTCTGCAAAGACAAGCCTTACTGTATACCCAGTTACCAAATCCAAGCTTTACTGTACACATAGTTCCAAACCGCAAACCTTACAGTATACGTAGTTCCCCGAACCAAGCATTATAGAATACCTAGTTACCAAAACCAAGTCTTACCGTACACCTAGATCCCAGAACCCATTTCCATCACTTTTCACATGATTTGCAGACATTTTAAGATTAAATCCAATAAATTGAACCCATTAAATTAAATACTATAAAGCTCTTTAACACAAAGGAACGCGATGTTCTACAGTAATATGATAATTGGATTGCCGGTCCCCATGAATAAAATCTTTTTTAGTTAAAAGGTAGGCGAAAAACGATTGCATTACTATGCTGACAATAAAAAGAGCCTGACTGTTTGATGTCTATTCCTATTGGCTAACGGCAACCAGATTTTAGTGGCTACTGTGATCACCGAACGTGCTTCCGTGCAGTGAAGTTACTAGTGAATAAGATAACACCAATGCAACTGTTAGTAGAAACTAACTGGAACCGTGGAAATTCTTCAGGTGTTGACAATGAAGATATCATCATTACTCTTGCGTATATTTTTTCGGCAATTAAAATATATACTGCCAAATTACGACGCTTGAAGTAACACGAAGGTCATTTCATTACTAATGGAACATATCTATATCAAATACAATAACAGACTGAGGCAAATGAAACCAATATATATATTATCATTATTATTGATTACGTCTGCTGTCTGTCTATATTCTTGTGGTCTGATACTACTATAACTTACGTTTCAAGTTCCAGACTTACGAAAGAATAATAATGAATGAATGAATGACTGTTATTGTCACATTTGCTCCCATACAAGCGAAAGCACTGACTTCCAGGCGTAACCTTGTTCATTACATTGCAAGACCGGGTGGAGAGAGAGAGAGAGAGAGAGAGAGAGAGAGAGAGAGAGAGAGAGAGAGAGAAGACAAGAAATAAGAGGGAGAAGATATGAAGAAAATTTTAGTTTTATTGTTGTTAGATGATAGGCCCTAGTCCGCCTGGGCAGCAATATAACTCTAGAACATGTTAAAATAAATAAATCAACACTTTTTTTATTTATTGGTGTGAAAAGTCATCATAAAAGAAATAAATAATAATCAGAAATCGTCACGGCCATAAATGCATACAAGCAGAATAATATATAGGATTCTGTTCAGTTTATTTTCCTGATACAAGTTTCTATTTCAAAACAACCAAGTTTCTTGACCATTGGTGTCTGCTGTCAGGATGAGGAGGGCGCAAGGGGTATATTCGGTATATATCAAAAGGGTAACCCTGTTACCAATGATAATAATAATAATTGTGAACATTGAGTTGGGGTTGCATAAAGCAATTGTTCTGCATCATTATCTTTTAATGATTATAAGATTCCGACTCCCAAAGCCGTCGCATGTACATGCATGTACATATGTCTATATAGATGTAAAAAATATGTAAACTGTATAAGGTATGAAAATTGCGCAAATTTACTTGAATTTAATATTGTATGCTTACTTAGCATAAGGTCAGAATTATTGGGTTTCAAATCTTTTGGGCCGATTGTTAAATTGTATGATTTTACATCCAATTTCCGAGAATTTTCACGACTATTCTTTCAAAAGATGTATTTATTTTCTGGTAAGAATCAGTGTTAAAATAAAAACTAAATCGTTATCGTTCTTACAAAGGCCTTTAGCCGCTACATTCTTCGAACATGTTCAGCACCTCGTGCATGGTCTCCGCTTGTCTTTTTCGATATGCCCAACAAGAACGCAAAGCTGGATATGCTCTCCGATTTCAAAGACAGGGGATTCATAATAATCATAATACAGAAACGAAATAACTAATATTGGGTAGATTACTTTTTGGTCTATATTTTGATCCAACAGAGAATGTTACTAACATACTAGAACGCATGAGAATTTCGGATCGATGTTTAAAAATATTTTGACAGCGTGAATTCATTTGAATTTTATATCAAATTGAAGATTGATTTCTCTGTTAACTCCAGTTAGTTTAATGGCAATATTTAATGGGGAATTCCGTCAAAAAATTTTTTTATAAAGCACTTCGTTCCGCCCGCGGAGAAAAACAGTCAGAGCGTGATGTGGCCGCTGCATAAACGTTGAATTGAAAATTCGTTGTAAAAATTCATTTCTGATGAAAAATATGACAGCAACAGATTCAGAATTGGTTATTCTTTATTATGGCATGCATCAGAACCCATGATTATGAACATGGTGTCTTGAAACTCTTGTATTAGTGCGCAGTTTGTCTTAAAAATCGTGCAGAAATAGTGATGCCGGTCATTTTAACCACAGATACCGGAGGCAGGGGAGGAATATCTAAAGCAGTTTCACATTTGAGTCTCTTCATTGTCACGTTCCATAGAATTGACATTGCGGGGAAAAAATGTTTTCGATAGCAATTTACACGCCTGTGAAATTCAAAATTCCCCTGGGCAGTATGCCTGCGGACCCATTCTATTGCTGGGTGCTGTATGATCTAGTCCCCTTGTCAGGGATGCTAGTCCACTTGTCGGGCAAATCCAGGCGACAACCCTGATAAGGAGTAAAGGATTAAATTTTCAGCTCTGTAGCTCAATTGGTGTGGCCTGTACGCGTGAGACATAGCATCCGTTTTGAAAGGCATTCAGTCAAAAGGACAACAACGTAGTACGGATATTTCAGCTGAATTTGTACAAAATAAGTGATTTAATTTAGTATTCTTTTGTAAATTCAAACCAAGAAAAGTTTTCTTTTGATTTTACTTTTCATTTCGTACTATATGTCGCAGGAAAAAAAGAATAATTGTTGATCTGAATTTCTTTGAAGTCACTCATTCATAATTACATTTTTTACACCTGAAATACCTACGTAATATCTTAATTTTTGCTTAATGTCGCTCTATATTCATACATTGTTTCTAAAAAGTATATTTTTTTTATTAAAAAGGTACAATTATCTAACCATCATATTCGTGCTGTCCTGATGTTTCTTGACCAAGAGTAACTTGCAGTTGTTCGAGCTAGACTATTTTTTTTAACTGATGTACATGGTCTTAATACCTCTTGACCAGTCACCGGTATGATACATACCGGGATGTACATAGGCAGCCAACCAGAATAGTTTAGGAACTGAAAAAATTGACTATGTTGACGCTGACAGTTTTGGATTCTCGTATAAATAAACAATTTAGAAATATCTAGAACTACCGGTTTTCTCAATCCACTTTCTTCAAAGAATCTATTGTTTATTGAATTTTCCACAGTGTTGAATATAGATTTATTTCTACCATTTTTTGTGCCCAATTTTGTCAAGACGTGTGGGTCATATGAACTGTATAGCTGGATGTTCATACGAATTTGTATTTAAATGTTTGTGTATTACGTGAGTATTTAACTGGCTGGGTAAATATTTTTAGGGCTTTTTTTATTTTTTATTAACGTCCATTATTCATCATACCTCCATTTGGATGTCTATGCGCTTACACACATACACACACACACATAACGACACACACACACACACACACACACACACACACACACACACACCACCTTCACACACAGAGGCACACACACATACCACTCTCACACGCATACAGGCACACACACATACCACCCTCATACACACAGAGGCACACATACACACGTACCATCTTCATATACTGAGGCACACATACACACGTACCATCTTCACACACAAAGGCACACGCACACACCACCTTCACAAACACAGAGGCACACACATAGCACCCTCACACTCATAGAGGCACACACATACATAAACGTACCACTTTCACACACACAGAGGCACACACACCACCCTCACATACATACCACCCTCACACACACACAGAGGCACACACATACAGAGATGCCTCCATATGCACATACGTACAGAGTCATCTATGCACGTACACACTCATAGATATGTCTCAGTGCTAGTGCAAATAATGGATTCGTACTTGTTGGACAATGAATCTCCATGAAACCCACAAAGAAGAAGAAATCAAGCAAAGAATCACTCTAGGATGGCATATACACTTCAAAAACAAAAAGATCCCATTAGTCCTAAAAAGAAAGAATACAACCAATGTATCCCCCTGATAATCACCTGTGGAGCTGAAACATGGAAACTAATCAAAAGACTGGACCTCAAACTGAGAACCATGCAACATGCACATGAAAGAATCATACTCAACCTCACATGGACAGATCACAAAGCAGCACAAGAGGAGTCTTAGACATCATAGAATCCATTAAAAAAACTCAAAAGGAATGGGCTGGCCATGTTGCAAGAATGGCAGACAACCGATGGACAGCACAACTCACAACATGGATCCCCAGAGATCACTTGTGCAGCTGAGGCTAGCAGAGTACTAGATGGTGAGACGAACTAGACATAATCAGAGAGCATTGGCTCCGCGACGCTCACGATAGAGAAGTGTGGAGAATCCTGGGAGAAGTCTATGCCCAACAACAGACGTTAAGAGACTGATGATGATGATGATGATGATGGTAGTACATCCATCTGATTCTATGAGAATACACTTACTCGAATGTGTGGGTGTATGCTCGCCTGTACTAATGAATAAGGTTGGTATCCATTCAGACAACAATAGAATGTCTAAGAATACTGATGTGTGTATGTAAGTGTTCGCGTTTTAGTGCGCGAATGTGTATGTAAGTATTAGAAACCATCAACAAAACTGTCACCAATACTGTCAGCATAGCTTTCTTCAGTTTTCGAGCTGGTGCGGCTGGCTGGTTGGCTATGTATGTATGTGTCACGCATACAGGCTGCAACAACGGGGCTAAAGGGCTGAATATATAAACATTTTCCCCCTTCATGCCTATAAAAAAACGTTTTTATTTACCCCCCCCCACCGGAGTTTTTATTGTGTGTGTTGAGAGTTCAATTTGCAATGTAGGTTTTTGTTAAATTGGTCCCTTTAGTTTGTGTCCGTCAGAATTGAAAATTCGGACTTTTTCTCTAAAGATCACTGCCCAACAAATGGCGAGAGAATTTACTCACTAATTGATCAACCTTACTTATAACTTTTTAATTGATCAACCCCAACACAGAAGTCATGCTGCCAGAATATGTCAGTCACGTGACGGTTTCTATTAAGTGACCAACCAGACCTGGTTTTATTGCGTATATTTCTGTGGTATGAATGCCGGTGCGTATCCGTTAGGGGGAGGAGAGAGATGTATGTTCTATGATGAAACACTTGAGCTGAATCAAGTCAGGGACGGAGAACAACATTTAAGGCCAGACTCTAATCGCTTAGATATAGGCAGGGAGATAAGTAGTTATCTGGCGGGGATCGCTTACAATGGGGTCAAGGGTTAGAGATAAATAAGGTAACTTCTAAATCCTTTTAAAAATGCAACCCTTTCGAAAGAGCATTCCTCTGAGATATACAAATTAGCTTACTTGATACTCCCCCCCCCCGAGACCCCGGCACACGCACACACACAGAGGCACGTGAACATACACAAATAGATTTATCTCATGAGAGTGGTTTCTCATATTCTCCGAATCACGGCGCCCTTTGTGTATAAGGAGTTTACACGGCGCCCTTAGTTAGGAAATAGTCAACCATTGCACATACTTCCGTGTACCTTTGCCTATGGTTTGTGTTGTATCATCTCTTTCGCAATGTTTGATAATGTTCAATAAAACAAAGAAACTTTTCAATATTTATCATTAACATACTCGTGTTATTTTAGGGCACTCCTGGATGCTAACTGCAGCTCTCCGGAGCGGCATAGTGTATTATCTGGTAATCAGTCTTATCACATGAAAGCCAATGTCACTTTTTTTGTTTGTTGGTTTCTGTTAGAGCAAACAGAAAAAAACCCTTGGGTATCTGTGTTCACGTGCGATAAAGCTCACAAGTATATGTGTTTGTGTCTATATCAGTTCTACTTTTACTACTTCTACCACTATTACGTATAGTTCATTCATAATATATCACGTCATTTTGACAGGTACTATGTATGTGTGTGTACATGTGTGTGTACAAGGATGCATCAACACGTAGCTATTAGCTGAATTTTGATCTGAAATATTCATTGTGTATTATTCAATCTATGTAATTCATGTTTACCACTGATTCAAGTGCATTGACCAGGGAGGAGATTATGTTAAAAATTGATATTTGTTGGGTGAAACGGATGCTTCTTTCATCTGTGGATTTGTTGATTTAATTACGCACCAATTTTTGACTTGTATTTATTTCATCTCATTTCTCTCGCTTTTAAGATGTTTTTATTACCATGCTCACTACCGTCATTCTATGATTGCTATTTTCGATTTTGATCGTTGTGTCTTTGTTCCCAACATCTAGAGGGAGTAGACCACTACATCTACCTAGGGCAACGGGTCTCCATGATACCCTGAAAAGAAGAAGAAATAAAGCGAAGAATCACACAAGGTTGGCAAGCTTTTCGGTGGAGCAAACCCGACATTCAAGAACAAGAAAATCCCACTAGTCTTAAGAAGAAGGGTATACAACCAATGCATCCTACTGATAGTCACAAACGGAGCTGGAACATAGAACCTAACCAAAAGATTGACTCTCAAATTGAGAACTACGGAACGTACACATGGAAGAATCATGCTCAACATTATGTGGAGGAATCATTAGACAGCACAGTGTATCCGAGAGAAGACAGGAATCCGAGACATAGAAAGTGTTAAAAAGACTTAAATAGCAACGGGCTGGACATATTGCAAGAATATCAGACAACCGCTGGACATCACGTCTCAGAAGGTGGATCCCCAGAGATCAGGTGTGAGGCTGTGGCCGACAGAAAGTAAGATGGCGTGACGAGCTAAATAAATTCAGGAAGTACTGACATGATAGAGAAGTCTGGCGAATCATTGGGGAGGTCTATGTCGAATGATAGACATTAAAAAGCTGATAATGATAGTTGTTATGTAAGCACCACAGACTAGAAATAAAGAAGAAGCATCCTTGTATTCATAAACATTGTTGCCAACTCAAAATGTTGTTTTGCGCTGTATCCAACACAGTGGCATAAAAGCGTAAAAGGACACTCAATGATTTTATGGCAATCTATTGTAGCTAAAAATGGCTAGATCTGGATAGAAATACCAAGAAAATAGCTAGAAATTGGCTGAAATAGCTTGAAAAATAGCTCTAAAAACGTGGTAAAAAACGCTAAATGTTGAATTTTCGTGCTGTCAAAACGAGAAACGCGCTAAATTCAGCGCTAGATTGTGATGGCTGATCTAAAGACAAACAGAATTTCGGGAGATGCTTATGAAGGACCGTAGAATGACGGGGTGAGAGTTGCGATAAAAAGCCAAAGAAATAAGATGAAAGAAGAATAATTAGAAATTAGGAATTTTAATCTTCTCTGAAATTTACTGATGAGTTATAATCACTATTCCACATAATTTGGAATCGTATTCTGATCTCCGTTGGAGTTATCACTTCATGAAGTAAATAGAAGGACAAACGGATAGGATCTCAACAAAAGCTTCAAATTGAGGCCAGACAAAAGAATTTAAAGGATTTGTGGCCAGTATAGCATCAGCGTAGAAATCAACAACAAAAAATTGAACGTTTTTGTGAGAAGAATATCATCAAAAACTGCATGAATAAATTCCACGTAGGAAAAAACATAAAAGAGAAAGCAGACGACACTAAAAACAAAAATCGAAGAACTCTGAAAAGCAATGATCCAAGGTGGACAGGTTGGATATGACCAAAGATAAATGGAAAGAAAAAAGAGCTCGTTGCCCTGTTGGAGATGAGGTCAAAATAATAGGGAGTAACACTAAACGATGTGTAAGGTGAAGGAAGCTGCTTACATGGGTTTGACAAAAGACTGCACCATCCAATCTTGTTTGGAGCTAAACGTGATGTGGATACCTTCAGTGCTGGTCACGATTATTGGCACACTTTATCTTTTTTTCCCATATAACCTCTAAAATATCTTCAATAATGAAAGGAAATCTACCAAATTTTTATCATCAGAATATTTCATAGGATGTCAAAAGTAATCCAACGGAAAAGATTATTTTTCTATTGACATTGTTTTCAAAGAAGGAATCGGAAATAAAACCTGGTCAGTAATACTGTCAACCTTTGTAAATATTTGGTTGCACACAATGATGACGATGATGACTACCTCCAAACGTTTGTTTTAGCCATCTATAAGCTTCTTGCACCTATCAGCTGGTAGTTTCTCCCTCTCCTTCTTTTCAATTTGTTCAAGCTATCGAATGTTTGTAGGATTCCTGCGTTGTATGGTAGGCGTTGAGACAATGACTCCAGATTTTCTATGGGACTAAGATTAAAACTTATTGATGGCCAGTTTGAAACAGTTCATTTTTTTTCTTTTTAGCCGTTCTTGCATGCTTTCAGATGTGTGCTTTGGGCTGAAATCGTGCTGGAGCACCTCTTGATCTTTAGACTAAAACTAGTTTTCTTTCACTGGGTAGTAAATTCTAATTCACATTCCCCCGGTCATCCTCTGATTAACATGAACCCTTTCATACGATCGAGGTCCCCAGTATCAGAGGCAGCAAAGCAGCCCGATAACATTATGGGTCATTCATCATGCTTAATTTTATTAGTTGAAAAATATCTTTAAACTCCAAAACTCGAGTTTACATCAGATTTCTACCGAAATTAGAAGAAAAAAAGCACACCTCACCAGAATTAAGGGTGTAAACCGTTGTGTAAAATCAACATTCCCCTATGATAATTTGAACAACTGATTGTCAGGATGCTGTCTAACTGACTGAACTGAATCGACAAGTCTCGGACATTACCGAGCATTGTTCATATAGATAAGCTCATGCTTATTTCATTCTAACAAATGATTACATTTATACAAAAATGGTATTTTTATCATTTCTTTTATTCATTATGGATACAATATAAAAGTTGCAGGAATCATCTTTAGTCGGAATGAAAGTAGGAATGGAGGCTTGTAATGTTTTTGCTAAATTTCTGTGGAAAGCCTATTGAAATATTCTAATGATACAAATTGCGTAAATATCCATTTATTTCTTAAGATATCTTACAGATTATACAAACATTTCAAGGATACCAGCAATGGCGACTAGCGTTGTATGCCAAGAAGGGTAGAAATCACTATGAGGATCTCCCACAAGCGAATAGAAAGTATTTCTGGTGACCTTGCAACTTTGGGGAGAAATTGAGGTGACACGTTGATCTACTTAGTATATGTAATCAGTCAATTCACAAATTTATTTGGGATGGATCCAGGATTTTGTGCAGGGCAGTGGGGGAAAGGCTAGTGGAAAAGTATGAGCAGGGATGTCCAAAAGGAAAGAGATGATTTTTACAAATGTATACGTGGAAACGTAGACACATTTCCAACATAAAAAAAAAACAAGAAAGTAATATGTGAACCAACATTTTTCATAAACACTTAAATTGTAGCTTTTGTATGAGGATTGACAAAAGAGTAGAACAAAAAAAAATTAACGTAAGAAATTTACTGCGGAACCAATAAATGAATAAAAGAAAGCTATAAAGAATGAAACGGAAGACATCTTGCTCATTTCAGATGAAGAACAAAATAATAAATTCTTTTTTTTAAGGTTATTTTATGATTATTGCGGAGTATATTTTATTAATGAAAATTTCTTTATCTAGACTTTTGAAAAAAAAAAAGGTTTTTGTAATGCTCAAACTGAGGAAGGGGCACTTCTGCGTTAATACTGGTTAGAGTAATCCCTAATGCCTAGATATAGATCTAACTGAAATAGGGACGTGAAACCTATCAGATGAATTATACATCAGAAGAAAGGTATTGAGCTTTATTACGATGTTTTAGACTGAATACCCTCTGATGAAATGAGGATTGCTTTAACTTTATTCTAACTTTTTAATCATATAAGCAAACAACGCGTGTAGTGGGGAAAAAAGTTATTTGCCGAAGAACACTATCCCGACGGCGAAACGTTGAAGTTGTTCCATTATGCTATGGGGTCGCTTCAGTGCAAAAGGTATTGGTCAACTTGCACGGTCGAAGGAACCATGAAAAAAGAAAACTATCGGGATATTCTTAAGGATAATCTGAAAAGTTCAGTTCGATATCTCCGCATGAGAAGAAATTGGTTATTCCAACAGGACAATGATCCCAAAGATAAGTAAAAGCTGATATCTGAATGGTTGGTAGAGGGAAAAGATCAATGTTTTACCATGGTCTTTGCAATCACCTGATCTAAATCCTATTGGAAATCTGTGGTGTGAATTAAAAATGAATGTTTGGAAAAGAAATCCCAGGAACATATCGGATTTAGAGAGGTTCAGCAGAGAAGAAAAGAATAAATTCTCCACCGAAACTTGTCGAAAGTATTTGGATAACTGCCTTAAAGGTTTGGCAGAAATAGTTGAACGAAAGGATTCACAATGTTCAATTGTTTTTGGCGTGTGATTACCGAACGAATACTCTTTGTTCGTGTGATTTTCAACAAACCAAACCCCTTCAATAGACGTATTTACTTCATATCTTGTATGAATCTTAGTTGTGGCGTAATTTGAACATGATACACCACGTATGAAGAAAGTTATTAGATGGAACATTCAAGTTTTCATAATGTACTAATACTTATTACCCCCACTATACATATTTGTGATAATGCCGTACACAAGATAACAACACACCTATCTTCCTTTTCAATGCATTGTTGATATGTGTAAATAAATCCCTTTGTTAATGTTGCGTCATGAAGACTTGTTTATTTCTGGTTGGCTACTGAAAGCTTTTTCCGATTGCTTAAAAATCGTAAATAGAGGGTTTAGTATATCCAGAGTTATCTCAATTGAGAAATCAGATCATTACTATATGTATTACCGGGGTGAGCGCTATCACCACACTATTATCATTTAGTTGCAAATTAGGCTAGAAATTGCTTTATTCCCCAAGCTATAACACGTCAATAGTTTTGATAGAATAAAAAATCTCACCTCGATGTGCAGTTTTTGTTGCGTTATGGTAAGAAACATTCAAACATTCAGAAATCGGATCATTATGATATATATCTATGCAGAGGTATATAATTTTATTTTGATCTCATCTGACAACCAACTGGACAGGCACCCAAATTCCTGACAAGCATTCCGTGTTTCTCTCTTCTTGCTTTTTGTTTCTCTTTGTTATTCAGAGCTTTCCCTTGGGATATTTCCAGGAAGAGAGAACGTCGACTTCATTTCTCCGTTAAACTAACCTTTGTTCACTCACTCTGCTACAGCTGTGTATCCAGCTGCCAATTATATCAGCTGACCATGGGCTCTCAATCCACCCATTCACTATCTGACCTTGCACGTGGTCACCCGTTGCACCTGCTAGGCTTTCTTCAAAGTTTGTACTAATGTTACATCGTAAGCTCGGATCAGATCATTTCAGGGTGTGTAATTAGTGTTTTGGGCAAAAAACAAATTTTAACATGATCAGGCTCTCAAACTCCCCTGGAACGTGTAAGGGCATTGATATTGGTGAAGAACCCATCTGTATCTGAGAAAACTCATTGCACTGAATTTATGAATACAATGGGTGTCCAAAAGAGTTGGTTCGATTTATCAAGTAAAAAATGAAAGGCATTTTGTCATTTCAATAAGATGCTAATTCGATCGGTCGGTCCTAGTTATGTGAAATAATAGGAATAGGAAAGGAGGAAAAGCTGTGATGTCATTAAAGGTGTGACATCATTGAGAAACCAACTGTTATAATGTCATAATAGAATATTTTGTATTAAAAAAATGCCCCCCACCCAACGCCCAAAATGACAGTTCTTATTGAAAATAGCACCCGCACAATATTCCCATATCACAATATCTTACAAATAAGAGAGTCGACTTAAAGAAGGACTACTTGCTCCTCTCCCCCTCCTCCTGCTACTACTACCATGGCTGGTGGATGAATCGTTGAACTTATGGTTCTTGTTTCTTTTTCAACACTAACTGTATTGTACTACATATTTTCCATTTTCCCCCACTATCATCTGCAATTTCTATGCCAACTTCATAATTTCGTCCTTCTAGAATCGAATCATCAAAGCCCCACAAATGGCCCACTCGAACAACCAGCTGAGAGGGCTACAGATTCTTCTATTTTTACTCGTCTGTATGTCTGAGTGTGAGTCTACAGTCTGCTGGTCGCACTTCGGGTACTGCAACCTTGGAAATCTGCACGAATACACCACTAGGCACTATAAAAAAATGCTTTTTGGTGTCATTTTGGACCAAATATCCCCAAATCTTGTGCAGGTATTTTTTTGGCTGTTTGGTCATCGCTAATAGCTGGGAGTCGTAGATCCCATATTTCTAGTACTCTCCTCAGTATTCATGCAGTCCCCAATAATGTTGTAGTCCGTATAGTATCAATCCTTCCTCTCATCCTCAATTTCTCCAATCTTACTTTCAGTGTCTTTGGTAAGGTTCCGAGTGCACCTACTATTATTGGTACTACCATGAGTTTCATGTTCCATAGCTTCTTCAGTTCCCTTGCCAGGTCCTGTATTTTCCCAGCTTGTCACCCTCTTTCCTATTTACTTCGTGGTCTGCAGGCACGACCACGTCTATTAGTTGGCAGGATCTCCTTTTCCTGTCCACGATTACCAGGTCCTGTCTTCTTACTTGAATGGGATGGTCAATTTGAATGTCAAAGTCTCAGAGTAATTTATGGCTTCCATTCTCCAGGGCTGTTTCCGTTTTGAGCTGGTACCACTTTTCTGCACGCTTGAATCCCATTTATTAGCTCAGTTCCAAGTGTATCACTCTTCCTACCCTATCGTGTCTGTTTTTATACTCCTGGGCTTGTTGACTGCATTCACCGGCTGTAGGGTTTACGGTCTCATCCATTTCATTTGCTGTTTGTGTTCTGTCGATTTTTACTTTGATATAGCTTGTCCTGATGCATTCGTTTTGGGCTGCCACGATGTGCAATTACGCTTCTCTCTCCAGGTTTCCTTTGCGTAGCCATGTCCATGATCCCTCGTCTGCGACATTCTGTATCTTTCCCACTCTTTCGTTGCACTGCTTTTGTCTTCACTATTTACTTGCACATACTTTTCTAATCCTACATTGGCCATCTAGACACTGTCTTCTCTGTTGATGAGTCATTTACTGCCTTTTTTCATGTTTACATAGTCTATCCATGTCATCTCCGGAATGATAGGCCTTGTGCATTGTCATGAGCTTTCTTGTTCGCCGGTCCAGTAATCGGAGTTCTTCTTCATTCCATCCAAGGAATTGGCCTGTGTAGCTCACTTTCCAGTTTTTTTAGAGTTGGCTATGAATCTCATCACTGGTTTGTTGATATTGAATATTCTACTCGAGTATTCAGCTGTGTATGATCATTTCGTATGCTTTTTATCCATTCCATTACAATATACTTCTCCCTCTTTCTTACTTCTTTGAGGATCATCTGATCGATTAAGAGAAAGTTACTCTCTTGCATCCTTTCTGTTTTTTTTTTCTGGCAACAGTCCTCTTCTTCCCATGGATATATATATTCTCTCTGCTATCGGTCAAGTAAGCATTTTCCAAATAAGTGGCAGGCGTGTGATTGGTCTATAATTGCTTTCCTGGTTCCCTTTCTCAGCCTCTGCTCATCCAGTATGAGACTTCACCTTCATTCACGCAACTTGGAAGTAGGTGAATGAGCCTGTTGTGTAATGTGGTGAATTTCTTAAACCATATTATTATTATTATTTCCCCCTTTATGTTAGCAAATCATTTCAATCAGACCGCATACACAGCATCAGTGGCGGACCTCTGGTTGATGTCGCCCAGGGTGGTAACACACGGTGTTAACTACTCTTTTCAGAACTTGCTCTCTTCCCAAGATATCTTGAATGTTGGTGATCTTTTGTACAATTCATTATTCATCCTGACTCTCCCATGTTATTGAATTTGACGACATAAACCTACAAATCTATCGAGAACTTCTGGAAATATCGAGTGGACATTCATGGGCATATACCCAAATGTATGGAAAAAAACCCAAAACAAACGGAAAATTATCCCTCAATCGAAAAAATATTCCAGGACCTTCCCTCAAATTTAACACAGTCTTCCTTGCCCCATTGCCTACTCTTCCAAAAATTTTAATTGAAATCTATTGAGCACTTTCGGGTATGTTGGGTGGACAGACAGACATTTTATTAGAAAAATAGAATTACCAAGAAACTAATGAACTCTTTTTAGGTATTCATATTTGTGTCATACTTTCTGATGGTGTCCCTGCTTCTGATGGTGTCACCCCTTCGGATAGTGTCCCCCCCCCTTCCTGATGATATCCCTAGGAACGTCACTGTGCCGTATCACCTACATTAGATAAAAACTCATCTTTTGAATGGTCACTTGAGTTTCATCCCGCTTGCTCAACGATCTCTTATGTTATTCTTTACTTGTAGATAGTGAACTGCAGTGGAAGCCACACATCAAAGTGACTAAGATAACCAAGCTGGTGCAAATAATTTTCAGCACTTGATTCGGATACCTCCAGTTTTTGTTACAGTATCAATCAGGTACAAGTTCTTTTGTTATTGTATCAATCAGATACAAATACGTTCATGGGAAACTAGAATCCACTCCACGCAGAGAACAGTTCATTATTATCTTTCTCTCTTTATAATATTCGGCGACTGGTAACCAAAGATCGTACTTATGACAACTGCATAAATTTTTATTTTGTATGTTGGTTGTATTTTTACTCGTCATGAAATTTAGGCATGAACAAAAATTTTCATCAGAAGATCTAAGAATCTAAGAAATTCCGTTTTCGATTTTTAAAATGTTTTTATTAGAAGAAGAAAGACTGCAAAAAAAAAAAAAAATGCTATCAACTTTTTGTGACTAAATTCTATAGAACCGAAGATTAACAGTGTTATTTTTATGCAACCAAAAATGGCAGTGATATTAGCATCTAGAAAGTTTTCAAAAATTTCAATGACATAGAATACCTAGATTTTGAAAATCTGTCAAAAATCAACATATCATTTTATTTCAATTACATTTTCCATATTTGTTCATCAAAAGAAAAAAATTTTAAAAAGAATTTCCCATCCCAAATTTTGAAAAAGATATTTCTGTTTCGTCGGATCCCTAGCCATACCTCATCAATTTTGTGATTTATCTAATGATAAACTGCTGCTATCGTTTATTTCTACACATTTTACTGGTAACTCTCACACGGTAATTGTTAGGCTTACTCTTTTTTTTTTTTTTAGAAAAAAAAAACGTAGGAACTGCTCGAATCGAACTCCTCCTTTAGGATAAAAAAACAACAAAAAACAGGAAAATCAAGTAAAACATTTTTTCTTCTGGGTAACTTTCTACTTTCATTCGAATGATTATGATTTAAGCTTTTGATCTGGGGGAAAAAAATTCTCTCAATATCTGAGAAGTAGATTTTTCCTATTTTTTTATCGATTTTTTTCTATTATTCTGATACTTGTGAAATGTATATTTTCCATTCTTTTCATTATGTACTTTGACTGGAATAAATGAATATCATTACATGGATAAATAATGAAAAATGATGAAAACTGACCACTATTTGAAATGATTGAAGGCTACAAATGAATTTCAATCTTGTAAATTCTACAAAATTTGGGGTTACGTCCCCTCTGATTTCCGTAGTCAGCAGAAATAAGCTGGTCTGGCATCAAACAATTATAAACATGAATCATTTCTTTTAGAAGGTGCTGATTGAAAGTGTTGAAAGTATATTTTTAATTTTTAAAAATTTTGGACATTTTAGCGCAATTTAGTTGAACGATGATGAAACAAAATATTTTCCCTTGAATTATCTGCTTTTCACAATGAATTAAGTTCTTGTAGAATTCTAATTACGGAATTCTAAATTAAAATATTTTTTTTACTGTGATCAAAAATGGCCTTATGATTGATTTTTTCTCGCCTAATATAGGGAACAATCTAAGTTATAACTAAAGAAAACGTTTTTCTTTTTGTTCAGACAAGAATATGGGCAATTTTTTTTCTAGAAAAAACATAAAAAATTTGAGAACAGAATTTTGAAAATCATAATTACGTTTTTAAAATCAGGTATCGATTATCTGGTGAAATTTTTTGCTCGTACTAAAATTCTCAAAAAAATAGATGATGTTGAAACTGTTGCTTATTTTCTTCTATTTTCAATGTTGGAATCGATAAACAAAAATATGCCAATTTTGACAAAATGTTTGAAAAAATACACGCTGGTCTGACAGCTGTCATAATACAATCAAAATCGATCTTTTTGAATGAAGTTAATTAAAACTGAACATCTTTAATGCCATCTAACGACAAAAACAGAATAAGCTTCTTGAAATTTCCAAGAAAAAGCATTCTCAATTAGTATCAATTTTTGACTAGCATTTTTTCTTTCTCATCACTTATTGGAAACCGTCAAACTAAACTGTCTACATGCTTTTTTTTTGTATCAGTTTTCAAACTGGTCTGTCTGGCTGCACTAATCGAGCTAGAGGGTGAAAAATTCAAACATTACCTCATCATGTTACCCCTCCTCAAGTAGGTGTCCAGTGGATAAGGGGGCTCCATTTGGGATGTACGTTTGTGCCATGCCCCCCCCTCCATCATTTGAGAAGTAGGATTTTTCAAGTGATCACCATTAAGGTGAGAGGAGTAACTTATCTAGTGATCACCCCTTTTTCCAATTTTTTTATTGATCATTCCCAACACAGCATGCTACCAAACGACATTGGTCATGGGACGGTTTCTGTTGAGTGACAAACCAGACCTGTTTTATTTTCAATCCAGACCTGTTTACTCAATGGTCATGGAATAACTATTTGAGACTCATGATAAAAAGATACAGTGGAATGAAAGAAATGTCAAAAATTAATGATATCCACACCTCACATGAATTAATCACCGTAGCCTGCGTGTGTATTAATTATCTCTAGAATTATCTGAAAAATTATCTTAAAAAATTGATCTTTTATTCCAAGATTATCCAAAGAGATCTTTTATCCGAAATCATCAAAAAAAGAGATTTTTTATCTTGAATTATCTCTAAAAAACAGATCTTTTATCTAAAATTATTCGAAAAATAGATCTTCTATCTGAAATTATCTGAAAAAATCGATCTTTTATTTAAAATTATCTTAAGTAATGGATACTTTATCTAAAATTATCTAAAAAAAATACCAGCACAAGATTTGCACATTGTTGGTCCAAAATGGCCATACAGACCAAAAAAATTTGATGCTCAGAGACACACATCCACACATAGATGAGCAAAGAAAGAGGAGTCTGTAGTTCACTTGGTTGTTTGCCACATGTGGGACATCACTGATTAAATTGTTTTATCAACATCAATGTTGATAGTACTTTAAATGCTAGCTAGTATGACAGTTGTCAAAAGACAATCAATAGAAAAAAAAATTGCATACTTTCTTTCTTTCAATTTTTTCGTACATTAATTGATCCTCAACTCAACTTGAGAGTTTGTAACAGAAACATCTGTCTCTCTGACCCTCTCTTATCTCATATTTGTCACACACATGTGTCAACACTTTTGAGGGAAAACAAAAGTTATTCATGAAAATTTTATTTGCAAAAATTGGTGAAAATTCTACATACATTTTCATTCTCAATGCAAATTGTTGAAAAATTCTTGAAAGATTCTTTCTTATTGCTTGAAATTAGAGCTTGAATTCAGTGTTTGAATTGTAAATCAATCTTTAAATATAAACACGTCTGATGAGTTATTCAGCAGAAAACCCTCAATTGACCAGCGTATTGTGAGTGTTCAATTTGAACATTAGGAGAAGGCTTGCTTAACAAATAAATTTACTTCTCTTGCCTCTTGTTTGATAGTGATCACTAAAAAGTCTGAATTTTCAAGAAACAAGTGAGTACAAACCAAGGGCAAATTTAGTGCTGGCTTACATCGCAAACTGCTAAAATCTGAGGCCGGGGTATTTTGAAAAAACAAAAACAAACTTTTTTACAGACATAATGAGTGAATGTTTGAATTGCATTGGTGCAGCCTGTACATATGATTCATTCATAGCCAGCCAGTCAACCAGTCAGAACAACTTGAAAACTGACAGAAACCTTTGTTGACAGTTTTGGTTGACGGTTTCTAATGATATTGACTAGCTATAGATAGTGTTTTTATCGTATCCCTAATCACTTTCATTAAGAAAAACTTGAGTTTGATGAAATTAGTATAGGACAGCCTAAAAAGATCATTCTGTGTTCATCTTTGGATGGCATTTGGAGAGTTCAGTTTTAACCAACTTTGTTGAAAAAGATCACTTTCGATTTCATTCCGACAGCTGTCATATCAACATGCATTAGAAAGAGAATGTAGATGAATTCTTCTCACAAATGTTATCTTTAATCGAAGCGTAAATTTTGAACAAAATTTGCCTAGTTTATCTCTCCATCTTGTATTCTGTCGACCTTGGTTGTGCATGTGATCTCTGGGGATCCATGCTGTGAGTTGTAATGTCCATCGGTTGTCTGTCATTCTTGCAACATGGCCTGCTCATTGCCATTTAAGTTTTTGATAGATCTTATAAAGTTTTGGACTCTCATTTTATTTCTGATATACTGTGCTGTCTTGTGATCTCTCCATTTAAGGTTGAGCATGATTCTCTCATGCACACATTGCATGCTTCTCAGTTTGCAGGTCTGTCTCTTGGTTAGGTTCCATGTTTCAGCTCCATAAGTGACTATCAGGAGGATGCAATAGTTGAATAGTCTTCTTCTTAGGATTATTGAGATTGTCTGGTTTTTTAAGGTTGAGCTTGCTCTGCCGAAGGCTTGCCAGCCTAGAGTGATTCTTTGCTTGATTTTTTCTTCTTTTGAGGATGTCATGGAGATTTGTTGTCCTAGGTTGATATAGTGGTCTACCTTCCCCAGTTTTGCATCTTCAATCTTGACAGTTATGTTCTTTTTCCACAAAATTTTGTTCATCTCTGACCAAGCTGGTAACAAGTGGAGTGTGTGCGTGTGAGTGTATGGGGGGGAAGCTGTTAAATCATTTTTTTTATATAGACTCCTACTATGGCGATCATAGAATGTATAAATCTCTATATAATCCATTATGTCACATGTGCCTTTCCTAAGTGCTCATTTTATTCTTTTTTTTGAACATCATGAAAATACGTAATGATGAAAAATTAAGAACTGAAAAATTAGTCGAATATTCTAGCTTTCATAATGTAGAATAAAGTTTCTTTTTTATCATTAACGACTAGAATGTTCTTGTATTTCTTTGATGAGGTTCTCAGCTCAGATTGGATTAGTGATATTTTCTTGAACAGGTTTCATGTTAAATCATCTTCTCCAGACTCCTGTAATCATTTTAGATTTTCGCATGACTCCCAAATATCTATTATGGATTTGTAGTTGTAAAGAATCTCCTGTTCATCCTAATATTTATTGAGTCTATTTTGGGAAGAATTCACATTTTTTGGAACACAATATTTCATTAGGCTGGCTATTCCATATCTGCACTATGCAGACATTGAAACTATATTTTCATATATCCAACCTAGCTCTTTGTTGGTTCTTTTTCTGTTTTTTACCCCTGTTTCCTGTTCTCTGTGTATTCTTTCCCACGTCTTGATGAAACCATCCACCCTCTTATCATAATTTCTATTTATGTTCTTATATACTTCTATCATATTTCCCTCTTCTTCTATTGATAAGAGTGGGTAGCTTCAGTTTATGGAGGCACACTTCATAAGTTGGATTTGCCATTCCAGGTACTATTTCCTTTTCGAACACAATACAACTTGCAATAATGAATCAACATCCTAAAGTGAATTCTGTTCCTTGGTTTTCAATTCAAAACCCTGGTCAAAAAATCCTTATTCAAACAGGAAAGTTGCAGTCATCATTACTAGTGGTTGACAGGCCTTCAAGGCTATCAATTGGTATTCAGGAAAAGCAAGCAATGATTTTTGAGTGAAGACATAATGAATCTCAATGGACCTTGCTCCCAAATCTGCTTGGTGGATGTTGCTGATGATAAAAGGATTAACTATCCACATCTGATTGTCCGATTCCCACAGATTCTTTTTGGGAAAATATGTTTCAAAATTTCTAGACATCAACTTCAGATGGTCAGGAATAATATCCTTCAATGTTTGCTTCCAGATCAGCCTGTTTTTCTTTACACTCACACTCTTTGAGAAAGCTTTCCAAGGGGGAAATAGAAGAAATTGCCATAATATTACTCTGTCAGTTGGTGATCCTTATTTTCATGACTTATATTTTCCCAAAGACATCAAAAACGTTACTTCCTTTACCCTAGAAGTGGCAACTTGAGCTGATTAGAGTGCTCTAAAACAGAGGTCATGAAAATACAATTCGGCCAGCCAAAATCCACTGTTGAAATACATTGCTTTCATATCATTTTGGACAGTAAAAAATACAGACAGTTAATTTTTCAGAGATAGTACTCTTTCAAGAACTGTTCCAAATGAAAACCATCAAGTCTCAAAATGCAAAAGGAGAATCATGTGGACTGTAGATATAGTCTTGCATAGCACGGAATACAGCCAACATTTTTAGCAAGTGGACAAATAGAATTGACAATTTTCATCCCACCTTGCAACAATTCGTTCAGTTTATCTTTCTGATCATTTGGTCAAATGCTCAGTTCCTTTGCAATTAGTGCTTTCCAATGTAAACAGCAACGTAAAAAAGTACAATTTTCGGATTTTTCTTTCATGTGAGCTGTGATTCCTTTCTGTTTTCTCACCATGGCTGCATCACTGTCTGTAAATACAGAAACATATGTGCTCCAAGATATATTTTGATTTTTTATAAGTTTGTCCAGCTTGGAGAAAAATCCCTTGGAAAGCAAAAAAGATAATGATTTACAATTTTTCCCAAGCTTTGGCCCAATATACAACAAGTTGTGCATCATTCTTAATGTTCATAGTTTTTATCAAAATGCAGAGTGAGAAATGCTGTTACCAACAGTTTTGTAATTAGCTGATGCTTCAGATCTTCAACTCTAAAAGTAGATCTGAGCTTCACTGTGTCATTGGACAAAAAGAAATTGCACAACTTCATCGATTGATTGCTCTTCGCCATGTAGAAGATTGGCAACGACTTTCAAACATGATTTGTCAACTTTCGCAGCCTCCAGCTATTTTAAAGAGAGACAAGTAGAAGAGTTTTCTTTGCCATTTTTCACACTTGAATGGAATAAATTTTGCTGCATCAACAATTTGTATCTCACTGGGTGGGAAAAATTAGTCGCTGAACAAATGAGCTCAGGAAAAGACGTGGGAAGAATTTCTCTGCTTCATGAAGACATGTGTTTATGATACAAGATTGGTATGGACAAACGACCTGCTTCTAATCACTGAAAATACAAGCTGGAGAAATGTTGATGAAAAACAAATCATCTTCGAGTTCATGGAAGAATGTCCTGTCCATGTATGTGGAGTTAAATTGACAAGAAAGGGCCCCCAAATGTCTTACATTCTTTAGAACTCACTCTGAGAACAATTTCACTCCAATGTTACAATGACAGACTCAATCTATTTGGGGTTTGTACAATGTACAATGTGGGATGCATTTGTTTTTTGGACACTTTTCACTTTGTGCCTGTGTGCAGACACCAATCTTATTTGCTGGCTTTTTTTGCCAAAATGATGGATATGTTGCAGTAACCTACTGTTGACCTTCAGATCTTGAACATGTGACCATAAGCGGAGGTATATTGCTTTTTGATCAATATATTTGTGCGGTCAGTTGATTGGTTCATTAGGGGTTTTTGGATCAAATGTTGACATTCGGATGACCTTTTTTTTAGTCTTAATAGGTTACCCAAGAGATTCTTGTATATATGCAAAAATAACCCAGACTAGTTTGACTATGATCAAGTCTCTCGGTTTTTCTATTATTAATCAAAAAAATATGCAAAAAGCAATTATTTTACAGCTAACTAATGCTATTTTCTTGTGGTTGAAACGAAATTAAAACTTCAAAAAAGATATTCATATGATTCCAATACATTCAAGAGTTGTGAAAAAAGTGTCTTTTGGCAGCATGCTATGTAGGAGGCGATCAATGAGTGAGGTACTTTTCTCGCCTTTAAGCTGAAATCATAAAGTCTAAATTTTGAAAAAACATGCAGGTATAATTTAGCATAAACTTATATTGCAAACTGGCCCAATTGCTTGAGACTTATTTAGTGGGTAATTTTCAGAAAAACGAGATTACCATTTTTTGCTGATATAATAGACAGTACACAATTTTCAGCCCTCTAACTCCATTTCTTGTACATGTGATACATCCTAAGCCAGCCATCCAGCTACCTGGACCAACTTAAAAACTGAGAGAAACCTATGTTGACAGTTTTAGTGACAGTTTTGGTGCACTATTTCGAAAAAGAAATCAAATTAATTACTGCTATTAATTAAACAACTGCCAAATTGAAAAATAAGCAGAACAAAATTTTTTCAGAAATGTGAGCGGGTGGCACTTCTCCAGAAGGAGTTGTCACCCAAATGCCGCTAAATTCAAAGAAGGATATTCAAATATTATAATAGCAAAGGTGTAAGATTATGAAGACAAAAGTTTCAAAAAAGCAATTGTTCTTGTAACATAATGGACATAGCCAATGGAGGCCATTTTTGATTTGTTAAAGAATAGATGGTTACCCAATTAAATGTGGATTGAGTGAAGTCCATCAGGAACACCTGGACAAAAAGTTTAATTAATCTCGAGAAGCTGTTAACCTTCTCCTCGTATTGTTTAATGAACCTGGGTGAGGTGACAGTTTCAAACGCTTTTCTAGAGGGAAAAAGTGTCAGATTGCAAATGAGAGAGAGAGAGAGAGAGAGAGAGAGAGAGAGAGAGAGAGAGAGAGAGAGAGAGAGAGAGAGAGAGAGAGAGAGAGAGAGAGAGAGAGAGAGAGAGAGGGGGGCGGGTGAAAGAAAGAGTGAAAGTGAAAAAGAGAAAAGAAGGAGAGGGAGAAAAAGATGGAGGGAAACCAGAAAGGAGAAGAAAAAGTGAGAAGCTTGTCTTGTCGGGGGAGGATAAAAAGGTGATTGAAGAGGAAGAAAGAGAGAATCTAAGAAAAAGAAGAAAAGAAGATGAGAGACAGGGAAGAAAGAGAACAATGGAAAAGAGTACAATTAAGAGTGGAAAATCAGAAATAGAAAAGAAATCCAAAATGAAACAGAAGAGAAGTTTGGGTCATAAACTACATTTTCTTCATTTTTTATTTTGAAAATAAAAGCAATAAATATGAGAAGAGAATCGGAGAACATACGATGAATGGAAGGAGGAAGATGAAGAAGTGAAAAGAGAAATTAATGGATGAAGAAGTGAAAAGAGAAATTAATGGATGAAGAAGTGAAAAGAGAAATTGGTAGATGAAGAAGTGAAAAGAGAAATTGGTGGATGAAGAAGTGAAAGTAAAAATCAATGGATGAAGAAGTGAAAAGAGAAATTACTGAATGAGGAAAAATCCTCTGCAGTCAGACGTGGGGAACAGAACAATAATCATGGTTTTACTTCTTTGCTAGCTGAACTTGAACCCAATATATGCAGGCAAGGTTTTGACTTTTCTCATTGCTGTCCATTGATTTTGTCATTACTTCCCCAAATACCTTTAGTAATTTTCTGCACAAACAAATTCAATATTATTGGTAGTTGGAGGAAATCATTGAAGATTAAGAAATGAATTTGGCAATTCCTAACTTCAAATCCTTTGTCCCTATGTTGTCAAACATTCCAGAAATAGCATGCCTTCTCACTCAATAACTCATAGCATATTCTTATAACTCTAAAGAATTTTATGATTTGATATACAAGATCAAGTTGGTCACTCAATAGAAACTGTCATGTCTTTTGGCAGCATGCCACGTTCGGGTGATCAATCAAAATATTGGAAGGAGTGAGCAATGAATAAGCTACTGCTCTCTGTTAGCCAGTGATCACTGAAAATATCTAGATTTTCAAAAAAAAAAACAGCAGGCGCAAACTAGAGACCAATTTAGCATCAACTTACATTGCGAAGTGAACTTCAAATTAACAATGAAGTTGCTGCGGCCAAATGGTGAAAAGCTGCCAGGTGTATACGAGACTCCCTCTGGCTTGAGGGTCAGAGTTTGATTCTCAGTGTCGTTGAAAAAATTGAAAATATCATTTTATGGAATTTACTCTGAAACTGTCACCCATGTTTTGCCTAAACAAAGATTTTCTCGAAGGGATTGATTCACATTTTGATATTGAAATCATTGAGTGTCAAATGGAAATAAACTCGGTTAAATCAGAAATCCAACACATCCAGTGAAATGAAAATCATGCTTAAGAATTTATACTATTGCTCCACTCCTATATCAGTCAAATTGGTACCCCGAATTCCTGTGGGACTTCTCACTTTATTCCGAGAGAATGCTGCATTTTTACAACGGATTTCATTTCAGATGTGGCCTAAATGAGGCAAAACTTTGCTTTCATAGTAAAAAATATCTTTTTTGCAGATTTGCTTTGAGTCCTACACTTGACCCACCCTAGGTTGCAGAAATAAAAAAAGGGCTTTCAAGCAGATTTTTTAGACTTCTATCAACCACCCACACAGGGCCTTTTCTGGCCTGTTAGAAGTGGGATTAAGAATAAAGGAATATTTTTATATAATCTTAATCTCTTTTGCTGTGTCACAAATGAATGTATTTCTATGTAATAGGCTATTAATCAGGGCCGTAGACTTATGGAAGCGCAAACTGTGCAACTGCACAGAGCCCCCAAATTCAAGTTTTCTTCCATCGTAATTTTGCTGCTTTTTTTAACAAAACTCAGGTTATTTTTGCATTCTGCAATCATCAAGAAAGCTGTATGGATCAGAGAATAAAGAATTTGCTCTTGATGAGAAATCAAATTAACCTGAGTGCAATGATATTATAATCAAAAAGAGAAAAAGGAAAACTAGTTGAGATTTGATGAGGCCAATGCTTCATTCTAAATATTCAAACTACTGAGAATTATTATGTCTACTACTACAAGGTGTTAACAAACAATATTAATGAATGAATGGACTGGCTTCACAATTGAAGATTTACACAGGGTTTTCCATGACTATAGGGTCTTAGTCGGTAGGGCCAGTATCATAGAATAGCACCCCACTACCTACACAATGGAGTTTTAAGGTGAAGTGTGACATAAACACAGCTGAACCCACCTTTTAAACCAAGGGTTTGCATTCTAAGGCCCACTAGCTAGCTATGGGGGTCTGCCACCCCTTTACTGGAGTATTTCAAATGTATGAAAATTCAGATGATGAAGAATGTAGCTATATGATATGAATGACCTCTGCTGGTTGGCTTTTGAAGCCTAATCAGTAAGGCAGAGTCCATGTCAGGTGGGTTCCAAATGATAGAGTACTCGGGTATATACTTTATCAGATGCTTATTATCTATTTCTGATCAGTGCTACTTGTTTAACATTTGTGTAATATAACAAGTCACTCAATAGAAACCATTATGAAACCAATGTTGTGTAGCTATCAAGCTTGAAAAAATTCCAATTGTTTCAGTTGATTGGTCTCTATGCAAAGAATGAAATAACAGCTAGATGTACCTAAGTGAGTTTAGCACTGAACAAGAGTTACTTATTGCATAAAAGCTTCTTATGCACTTTTTTTTTAATGAAATGTGTTGGAGGTGATCAATAAAAAAAATTGAAAAAGGGGTGATCAATGAATAAGTCAGTCCTTTTTTCTTTTGTTAGGTAGTGATCACTAAAAAAAATCTGAATCCCCCCCCAAAAAAAAGGTAGACTCAAACTAAGTGATCAGTTTAACAAAAACCTACATTGCAAACTGAACCCCCCAGCTAAAAACTTATTTGGGGTGTGAATATCAAAAAAACAAAAAAATGTTTTTTCTAGAAATGATAAGGAGTAAATGTTTTGATTTTCAGCCCTCTAGCTCTATTGGTATGGCCTATATTTGTGATACATACATACTTAGCTGGCCAGACTAACTAGAAAACTGAAGGAACCTATTCAGATAGTTTTGGTGTTCCTAAGAACATGAAAAAAATCAATAAACACTTGATGATATGAAACTGTCTTGAACTTTTTTTACAACCTTTTTCACCCATCCTCTAACCCAGATAGCAATCATTTGAGCCCTACAGTTAATTTCATCATAGACGTGTCAAGGGAAAGATAACCTCAAGGAGCCCATTCCTCTTCATTCCTCTGGTTTGAAATCAGAGTTGTCCCACTCCTGCCAACCATGACTAAAGAGTACAGTCTATCCTACTATTTACCCGTATCTGTGGAAGAGAAGAGATGCCTACTGAAGGCATTCGTGTTACGTGAACACAAACCATCTCATCTGGAGTTTGAACCAGGCTCACCAATTCCATTCTCGAAGTCTTTAACTTTTTGACTCCTCTACACCTTCTGTCTTGAACTACTGGGTATTTATTGGAATTCTAAATTGGAATAGTTCCACGGGTATTGTTCTAGACTGGACGATATCCTTGGAGATTTGCACACAAATGGTATCTTAATAATGACTCACCACAATTCAGGTAAAATCTGGCTATCAAGCTTGAAAAAATTCCAATTGTTTCTGTTGATTGGTCTCCATGCAAAGAATGAAATAACAGCTAGATGTACTTAAGTGAGTTTAGCATGGAGTCAAAGAGTTACTTATTGCATAAAAGCTTCTTATGCACTTTTTTCTTTTCAATGAAATGTAGATCAATTGTATGTGCAAATTGATTCAGGAAACAAAAAATATCTAATTTATCCTATTGAGTCTGAAAGCTAAAAGTTAAAAAGTGAAATTTGTTTTCTCTCATCTGTTTTATAATATTCTGTTTTTCTTTTCATTCTTTAAATCAATGCCTTCGATTTAAAATGTGGAAAGTTTTAAATAAATTGTTACAGACACAAACTAATCTTAAATAATTGCTACTTAGAGAGGACATAGATTGTTGAGAGCTCGGATTGTTCCAGTGACAAGGAAAAATAGATTCTTATTTCTTTTTCATTGATTCTATTTTAAGTATAAATAGATAGTTCACTGTTATCAGCATTATTGTATTCATCTTTGAATTACTGAAAGCTGAAATGAAATATAATTTTGCTGTGATTTTTAGCTGAGTACTAGTGTATCAGTGCTGACAAAAATGATGACAGTTTTATTTTTAGATAACCATAATCATCAAAGATGGCAAAGGGTTCTAACCATTTTTATAAGTGTATGTGTTTGTTTGCGTATTCCAGCACTCCTGGCCATACCATTTTGTCTACAGACTTGAAAATCAGCATCAGCACTCCACTAGGCCCCTTCTAGAATTTTTTTTTTCTATTTATGGAAAAAAAAAATTTTTTTTCATTTTTGGGGCTCCTATTCTGATGGGTTTAATCATAACATCTGAATTCTGGAGAAACTAGATGCTTCTAGATGTATTTTTACTCAATTTTAGATGTTTTCCTCTGGAAAAGTGACATCACAAGTAGAATTTGTTCTGACCATATTCATTCTTCAATGTAATTTTTTTTTACATGATTTCGAATTTCGATGCTACGGTTGTTCAATTATTGACTGTGATGGCTAGTTCTGTTTGTTTTTGTTGCTTAAGTTCTACCTGCCTGGGCCCGTTCGCTGCTTGACTTGTTAATATTTCAGTGATTATTTGCATCATCCTCAGAACATGTTCTTTACTAAATGATGAATTTACGTACAAACACATAAACATTTACCTATACCATGTCATGTTTGTTTACTTTTATGCTTATTTCTGTGTGTATTGTCAAATATATCATGGGCATCTATCTGTCAAAGCTGAAAATGGATAAAGCAGCCGGGGTAGAAATTAATTATAGGGTAGTGGATTCATCACTATTTAATATCAGAATGTGTTAAACCATGATTAATATGAATGATAGCAGATTGGGAGAGCTGTATTCATGCCTTCCCTGATGATATTAGTGCAAAATAAAATGAGCAAGTGGAATTCAAACTATGTGTGCATGTTTGTATGTTAAGTTATGACTTGATACAACTGCCTTGCATCGCACAAAGCCTTCATCAAATGATTAACCTTAGATCAAGCATAGTTTAAGGGCTGAAACACTATTACCACTCAGGGGCACTTTAGCAATACCTCATGATATCTCAATGCTTCATTGGTAATCCATCACAGCTTATTCAGGTGGGTATTTCAGTCAAGTTACAGCAATCCTCCAATCTAGTATATTGATAAACTCTTAAGTAAAATATGCCGGTTAACAATCTTCCCGAAGATGTTTTTTTTAAATATAATTATTAAGCTTTGTTAGAACTATAGCAATAAGAATTTATGGCATAGATGAATCATCATAGCCCGTGTGTGTACATGGAGTAGTTATTTAAAATTGTCAAAAATAATAGATCTTTTATCTAAAATTATCTAAAAAGAAATACCAGCACAGGATTTGGGCATTGTTGGTCCAAGATGACCATGGATACAAAAAAAGCACTTTTTGAAAAAGGTTTCAAGGTTGTAGCCTTCAAAATTAGTGCCCGGAGACAAAGAGATAAGCAGAGAGAGAAGAATCTGTAGCCCACTTGGTCTAGTTAGCCGATTGTGGGGCTACGGTAATCGATAATTAAATACTAAATAAAGGACTGTTTAGTCACTGAGTAGAAACCATCATATGACCAACATCTCATGGCAGCATGATGTGTTAAGGGTGATCAATCAAAAAAATAAAAAAAAGGGGTGATCAATGAATAAGTTACTTGTCTCGCTTTTTGTTGGGCAGTGATCTAAAAACAAGCATGAATGCTGTCAAACACACACAAACTAAGGGACCAATTTAGAATAGACCCACATCACAAACTGAACCCCTCCAACTAAAAGCCTATTTAGGGTTGATTTTTCAAAAAACAAAAAAGATATTTTTTCACAACATGATGAAGAAGAAATATTATCTCCATTGATGTGGTTTAAACACATGATGCATACATACTTAGTCAGCCAGACTGAATTAAAAACTGATGAAACCCATGTTGACGGTTTTGGTTGACAGTTTCCAAGAATCTAGTCGCATAGTCACACAAGTTATATATTTGTATTGTAACAATATGAGCAGAATGGTATCCACCAACAAGAAAAAAAGATGTCAGATATTCACCTGTAAGAAATAACGAAGTAAGATAATCTCAGGCATCAAAGCCTTGTAAGAAATCAATACATCAGAATGCATGTATCTATGAACAAGAGGTTGGCATCATCATATGAGATTAGTTAGCATAGGGAATAACTGAGGATGACCCCATTGTAGGGGTCATATCAAGTATTTAAGACTTAACCACATGGTGAATTGAATGTTTGATCTGATGTGGCTGGCTATGAGGGATTGCAATAACAAAAGTGTAATGCAACCTTAGAAGAACAAGTTATTTTATTCAAGGAAAATATAAATTGTGTTTGTTTGAGTCCTCATATAGTTTTAATATGTCTTTGTAAGCTGTGTATCCATGTACTGTTTTAGTGTATTGTTTGAGGGTAAAGATTTAGATGTGTATGTAAGGTAAAATCTTTATCATTAGAGTGATTGCAAAGTACAATCAGATGAGGTTACTTACGTTATGTTGTGACCGTAACAAATATGGACCACAGCTTTACACACTCTTGGGGGTATGTGATTGGTTTGGAGTCCCCCATAAAAAAGAGAAAAAGAGGGAAAAAGCCGGATGCATCACTTTTTATAATCTGGGACTTTTTAGGGTCGGAACAAGATGTGATGTCAGAAGACACTTATTTTGACACTGTAATTTCTAAGCTAGATGATCACTACATATCTACTTCTCTTGAGACATATCTTTATTTTAGTTGTTTTATCTCATCAACAGTTGCGTCTCTGTGAAGAGTTTGAAATTTAGTCAAAAACTCTTTACTAGTTCTTTCTCCAGTCAAAGACTCTTATTTTGGGGGGAAAATTCCCTTTTTTTTTTCTTTTCGTGCTTCTGGTTATTTTTCCTTTTTTATGTGATTTTCTCCATCTTTTACTTTTTAAATTTTCACCCTCTCCCTTCTATCACACCCTCCTTCCCTTTCCTCACTCTTTCTTTTCATCCTTTTTATACTGTCTGCTGCTTTTTTAGAAACAATCAACTAAAACTGTCAACATAGGTTTCTTCAGTATTCAAGTTGGTCTGGTTGGCTGGCTATGGTATAAAGGCCCCACGAATGGAGCTGGAGGGTGAAAAATTTAAACACTTTCTCCTTATTATGTCTACAAGAAAGTTTTTTTGCTTTTCAGAAATTTCCTTCCTAAATAGGTTTTTAGTGTGGAGTCCAATTCTTAAAGTGAGCTTATGCTAAATTAGTTTCTTATTTTTTTGCCAGCAGCATTCATGGTTGTCTTATGAATATTCTGACTTTTTTTTATTGATCACTACTTGACAAAAGGCAAAAGAAGTAACTTATTCATTGATCACTCTTTTTCCCAATTTTTTTTCATTGATCACCCCTAATATATTATCTTGCCAAAAGTTGTTGGTCACAAGTTGGTTTCTACTTAGTGACTAACCAGACCGGTTCTTCTTTCTTCTTTTTTTTTCCTGTTTTTCCTCTTCTTTTTGGTAACAGTTGCTCTCTTCAATTCCACCACAAAAGTTTCTTATCATAGTTGCTTAAGGAACTATAATAGCCCTAAATTAGATTTTTTTTGTCAATCAGCCCAAACCCCTTCAGGCACTCACAATCCACTCGCCAGGGCTAATCCCTCTCCCATGACCACATACTCATTAATTTCGTCATTTAACCTCCCCCTTCCACTTCTACCACTTAATTTTCTCCCCAGCCACCAACTGTTTACTTATATCCACCCTGCTTAACCAACACTTGACCTTAGAGCAAAAACATTACTTATTCATTGAATTTGATTTTTCCATTTATTTAATTTCTTTGGTGCAAAGTTTCTTCCCTATTTTGTTGCCAAATGTAAATTTCCCTTCAGCAAAAAATGTTAGCCTAAATCGGTGGCCATTTTGTCCAGCAGCCTCTTTCTAGACCTCTAGCTCTGCTCTTCCCTGCCTCCGTCTCTTGTACAAAGTGAGAAGATCTGATTAGTGATTGGCTGTTATCTTATCAGGGAAGACTTTGTTATGGAGAATTGGTTCTAGTCTGCTTGAATTTTCCTAATTGATTTATGAATCGACAAGATCACAGAAAAATTATTTCCAATGTGGTCATATAATAACTCTGTTTTCTTTCATTTATTTCTTTGACTAGGAAAATCTTTACAGCATGACATTGCCTTTTGGCTCTACAGAATGCACACATTTGTTAAAGTATGGACAGATGATAGTATGTTCATTTTTATCTAGGAAATCTGAGAATTTCATTTTCGGTGTCAGGATTATAATGTGGTATTATTATGATGGGAAACCACCATAATTTCGATTTTAGTGTCCAGAATACAATGTGATGTGATTATGTTGGAAAATCTCAAAAGATTTGAATTTTGGGGTCCAAAATACTATGTTATTTAGTTTCATTGAAAAACCACCATAAATTCATTTCTGATGTTTAGAACACAATTTATATGATTATATTGGAAAACCACAAAAATTTTAATTTATGTGTCCAGTGTCCAATGTGGTATGATCATGTTGGAAAATCACAAACATTTCAATCTATGTGTCCAGATACAATGTGATGTGATTATATTAGAGAACTGCAAACATTTCAATTCAAGTGTCCACAATACAATGTAGTATGATTATGTTGGAGAACCACAAAAATTTCAATTTAGGTAGACAGTGTACAATGTGATATGATTATGTTGGAAAACCTCAAAAATTCCAATTTAGGTGTCCAGATACAATGTGATATGATTATGTTGGAAAACCGCAGAAATAAAATTTGAAAAAATTGCTGATATTCAGATTTTGACGGAGTTCTAACCAAAGGCATTCTCTATTCTGTGATTAATGAATCTGAGAGGCAATGAGATGTAGATTTGCTGTGGGCATGTGAGAATGAAAGATAGCTAAAGCTTGATGGATTATATTGGAAAAATCTCAGAAAGGAGATAAAGATTAAGTCAACTTATCCAAGATTTGATAAGAAAAAATTCTGTTTGAGAAGCACATCAGCATCACACAACCAAAATAATCGAGGTAGTCGGAGGATTTAATTATCTGAATATCATTGGACACAGTTCTTGGATCTTTTTGGAGTGTAAGATGGTTGATTGAATAGATGGAAAGAAAAAAAAGTATCCAAAATATGACTTTGGGGCTCAGCACAGTCACTTTCATTCATATATATCTATATACTCATTGTAATATATAACTGAAGTTTATTGAAAATAAAAAGAAGGTTTTGTGGGTTTTTTTCTATTCTATGTTCTCAAATGATATCACTCTCAATAATTGGTGTTATCATCATTCTTCCATTTGGCTACTATTGATGAGTGGCTTATTGGAGCCCATTTTTTTAGAAATCATTTCTCATTGCTTTCCCAGCCAACTCAACTATCCTTCACTGTCAAAACAGGGACTATACACAAGTAAAAGTCATAAAATAATTATATGTTATAATGTTTGGAAAAAATCATGTTATCAAATTTCAATTATGTTTGCACATGATGAAAAAATACTATCATTCACATTGTCGAGAACTTCATGTCTAGTAGTATTCTTTATGAAAAAAATGAGTCTTCTTCTTGCTTGGTTCAAATTTGAATTTTTTACATGGGAAAATACCCAAACATTGTAATAAGTGGCATAACACTGTCTGTAATGAAAATACTGGTTTTAGCAAGTGTATGCCAACACTGTAAAACATTTTTCCTTTGGCTTTGAATGCTATAAATCTTTTTCTCTCCAGGATCCTTGAGTAGTGTAATATATTCAGCAAGACAATGTAACAAAATTGGATCATGGCTTGTACAATCAAAGGACATATCTCTCATATTTTGTAACATTATCTTTCAGGTTCTTATGATGCTTATGATGTTCTTTGCAATATGACCAGTCCATTGCCATTTTAGTTTTCTAATGGTATCTATGATGTCTCTGACTTCTGTTCTTTCTCTTATGTACTGTGCTGTCTTGTGATCTCTCTATATGATGTTGAGCATAATTCTCTTGAGCACATTGCATGATTCTCAGCTTGAGGGTCAGTCTTTTGGATAGGTTCCATGTTTTAGCTCCATGGATGATCTCAAATAATGTATTGAGTTCCTTCATTTGAACAAGACTTTTTCAGCAATGAAAATCTTCTCTCTTTGAACCTCTTCTTCTTCTGACATTTCAAATCCTTATAAAATTCACAGATAAAATAGGAGTATTTAGTCATTGGTTAAAAAAAATCGAGGGAGACAATTACTAAAATCATGATAAATGCATTTACATGTGTGATCACAGGTAGTCACTTTGGATCAAGTGGCAGCAAGTTTCTTCAGATTTCTAGCACCTTCTTCAGCACTTTTGCTGACACCAGCATTATTTCAGTCAACCTTTCCCAGTTTTACCTCTTGTGATTTAAGCGAGGTTTCAAGTGCAACAATTTTTATTGGCATAACAGTAACACTTATGTTTCAGTTCCAAAGTTCTTTGAACAAACTCCTTTCTTTTTCCTTCTTGGTTTGTGATGCCAGAACAGCAACATTCACAATCAGAATCTGTTTTTCTTGTTCACAACATTTAGGTCTGATTTCCATCCCTTGATGGAGTGGTTGGCTTGGATCTCAAAGTCCCAGGCTTGCTTGGCTCTTTGAGGGACCCCACCTTGCCCCCTTCCAACATCTAGTGCAGTGGTTCTCAACCTGGGGACCTTGGACCCCTGAGGATCCAGAAAGGTATTACTTGGCGTTTGAGGTCAATGACTTTTCAAAAGCTCGAGATTTGAGTGCAGATGGGGGTAAAGGCTTAGCTCCTGGAGGGGCCCCCTCAAACATTTAATGAAAATTATTTCTCTTTGCACCAATTTTTTTTAGTTTTATTTGATTAATTATAAATTAAGCCTTTGACCGGGGGAAAAATGAGATTATATCCATATTTTGATTGCTCTTAATCTGGAAAAAAAGGGGATTGCATTTATATTGTTCATTCTGATCCATCAATTTCCATTATCTTTTAAAATATCAGATGCGTACTTTTATGTTCCACCTATTCAGAGACCCTTAATCCCTTTATTGCCAGCGGTAATCTTTTCCTTTACTTTTTCCCAATCTCTTGTCTTCAAATTAATCAGACATCTATACTCACTTTGCAAATAATGACCTGTTATCCTTGCATCTTATATCACAGCTTTTGTCGCTGATAACCTTCACCTCTTCTTGAAACATTGAAGGACCTCTACATTCATCTTATGTTTGAATTGATTGCATATCTATGCTATCCTTAATACCTGTAAATACTATAGCACTGTTGTTCTGAATAATTATATTCTGGCTTTTATTCTGCACTGAAAGCCAAATTCTATAACCTCATATTCTGGCCTTCATTCTGCACTGAAGGCCTAATTCTATAACTTAATATTCTTGCCATTATTCTACACTGAAGGCCAAATTCTATTGCTTCATAATCTGACCTTTTATTCAACAAAGAAAGACAAATTCTGTAACTTCATATTCTAGCCTTCATTCTACACAGAAGGCCGAATTCTATAACTTTATATTCTGGCCTTCATTCTACACTATTATTGCTATTATTTATTTCATTCTATTATAGATCTAACAATGGAAAAGTTATTCATACCTCCACTTGATTGAAAAAAAACTGCCCAATAACCTCTTTGAGACACTTTGTCTCCTGAACGCATAACCAGGAACTGCAGGCTCATCTGGTAAAGAGTTTAAGGACTTGTCAAGTTTTTCTTTGAATTAATTTTTTCTTTTGACACCAGTAATGTTATTGATACATGACAGTGAACCATTGAAAAATTTAGGACAGCATGTGGCAAGGCCATTTCCTCTCTCACTTGTCACTTTGCAAGTGTTTTTCTGTTCTTTTAGAGGGATTTTAAAACAATTTCCACCGTGCCTATCACCAAGTCTGGTCTCAACTTGGTTCACAGTAAAATTTGGAGCCATGACTTCCAGGACTTTCCAGATTTAGATTATGGAGTACCTTTCATGTCTTCAATGAATGGATTGAAGTTTCAGGTACTCTCTCCCAATATGTTTCACTTCCGTAATGAATGAAGTAAAAGTTCTCTGTATCTCCTTGACTTGGTTAGATTGTTTTTGGTTTTAGGGACACATTGATTGGGAGCAATTTTCTAGCCTTGGTAAAATCAGTGTTTTATTTAGCATAAGCAGATCCAGTTTTAAATGTTCTGTGAATCCATCCCATAGGACTTCTACACTTTCTAGCCAATGAAAAAGTATGTTCAGAGAAAATTAAATCATAGTGTATTATCACACTCAGGTCTCTGGTATGATTGCAAAATTCTATACATTTATATTCTAGCCTTTATTCTAATTATCAGATTGAACCATCCAAATGACAGCATTACTAAAATCATCTAGAATACAGAGGAGAGTTCTGTAGTATTAGGGAGACTTGCTGACTTGATTTCTGGTGAAAACCACCAGTTATCACTTGTGTGAAAACTCAATGAGTGAAAATAATTCAGGCCATAGTACTTTTGAAGTATCTTGAAGGGAATGCTGGATATTTGAAACGACCTGTTGTCATTCACTCCCCAGCAAAAACAACCGAACATCTGGTGTGAATTTTGTTAGATGAGGTGTACAAATCATTAGTTATGGTTGAATTATTTCTCTCTTCTCTATACGTTCATTCATTCACAATGTTTTGGCTGTGTACCCTCCAGCCTTTGTCGGGTGTTCTTGGTTCAAGAATGTGGAAAGAGTAAAAAGGAAACAGAAAAGTAGAAGAGAGAAAAAAGGGGGATGGGAAGAGTGAAACCGAAAGAGAAAAATAGAGAGAAAAAGAAAGAAAAAATTGATGAAGGGAAAAGTAGAAAAATGGCAAAAGTAAGAGAAAAAGAAGAATAAAAGGATGAAAAAGAAAGAAAAAATGGGTAAATTTGAGAGAAAAATAAAAGAAAGAAAAAGGAGGGAAATGGGAGGAGTAAAAAAGAAAAATAGAAGAAGAAAAAGAAAAAGAAAAGCAGAAGGAAAAAAAAGAAAGAGGAAATAGTAAAAGTAAAAAACAACAAAAATAAAAGGAAGAAAAAGGAGAAAAATGGGGAAAGTGGAAAAGAAAGAGAAAAAGAAGGAAAAAGAGAAAAAGAAGAAAAAGAAAGAGAAAAATGGGAAAAGTGATAAAAAAATATGAAAATTGAAGAAATAAAAAGGCAAAAAATGAGAAAAGTAAAGAAAGAAGAAAATAGTAGAAAGAAAAAAGAAAGAGAAAAACATAAGAAAGAAAAAGAAAGAGAAAAATAGAGGAAAGAAAAAAGAGAAAAATAGAAGAAAAGAAAAAAGAGAGAAAAGTAAAAAAAAGAGCGAAAAAAATAGAAAAAAGGAAAAGAAAGAGAACAATAGAAGAAAGGAAAAGAAAGAGACTAAAGAAAGTTAGAAAAAGAAAGAGAATCATAGAAGAAAAAATAGAGGCAAAAATGGGAGAAGCAAGAGAAAAAGAAGAAAAATCGAAAGAAACAAAAAGAGGAAAAATGAAAGAGAAAAAAGAAAATAAAGAAAGAGTTCTGATTAGAGTTCTAAACGAATTTCAATTTGAAAGCAGTGATACAATTATCATTAGAATTAAGTATGAAGAGAATACAAAAGAAGGTTTTTCTTGTCATGGTAGATGTTAACAACAATCAAAGAAATGCAGGTGTAAAAAAAGAAACTAAATGTAACTGAGGTGGTTGAGGTAAAAATGTTGATCGTCTTAATGGTGGTTGTGGTGAAGTTTGAGGATGTTCTTAATGGTTGTTCATTAATGGTTGTAACAGATGAGACAGAAAACAGAAATAACATTGCATTCAAGACATAAATGCTGAGTTATAATCACGTCCAACTTTTTGCACTTCTATTTGAATGACCCCTAAATATCACTCAGTTGTCATCCTTTTAGAATCCATCATCGGACATAGACAGTTCCCAAAATTTGCCAGATCTTTCTGTAATGGGTGTAGCAGAGCCAGTACTTTTTGAATTTGTGTAGTTCATCACGCCATCTCATATTTCTTCTCTGGAGATCATATCTGAAATTGTGGATGGCAAAAAATAGAATTATGTGACAAACTAAACAAGTTTAAAAAGCATTGGCTCCACAATGTCAATGATAGAGAAATCTGGGGAACCTTGAGGAAGGTCTATGTTCAACTATGGATACTAAAAAGCCGATGATGATAAAAAAATCTTTTTAGACTTACACCAATTGTGAAAATGAAATGAATAAGACAAAACCATTTCTGTAGTCAATGAATAAAACTTTTATATCAGCATCTTGATATATATAACTCATCACTCTTTTTTATCTATTGTTGAAAGGGTGAAGATCTCACAATAGATGGTGATAAAATCACTAGATTGTCAACCCTATGGTAGAAGCGGGACAGACATAATACCAGTACTGGACATGTTCAAGGCTCACATTTTAGAGTACTTGGAAAGATTTATGCTGCACACTATTGTGCCGTGGCACACATTTCGAGAACCACTTTTATAAAGTTTTTATTCTGTCTGGAAGATGATTTCGTTTGGATTCGTTGCTTTGTGTTTGTTATTTCCAAGCAATGAAGCATGTAAAATAGATGGAAGCTTTGATAGAAGGTGGGCCAGGTGGTGGCATACCTTTTGAAACCCAGTTTAAGACAGAGTTGAAGATTTATGCCAAATGGTTGTTGAAAAAAGGTTAAAAACAAATGAGCCATTAAAATTATTGGGATAGCAGCCAGAAAATTCAAGGCAACACTTTACCTTTTCTCATTTTCAATTGTTCTTCTATGCTAAATATAGTGATCCCTTGGTAAGCTCCAGGGCCTCTGAGAAAGGGGTGCATTCTGTGCATACTGTACAATGCATCATGGGCCTAGATGCCCAAAGGAGAGGGGCTGGGCCTTGGTAGAGCCATGTATTGGAGCTTCTGAGTTGATACTATGTTCATTAGGAAAACAGGTCTGGTTCGTCACTTGATAGATAACGTTGTGTGACTGATGTCTCCTGGCAACATGCATTGTTGGGGGTGATCAATTAAAAAGTTGAAAAAAGTGATGATCAATAAATAAGTAATTTCTCTCACCTTTCGTTGGATTACTAAAGAGTCTGAGTTCTCAAAAAAAAAGCATGAACACAAACGGGCACAAAGAAGGGACCAATTTAGTATAAATTTACATTGTAAATAGAACTCCCCACTGAAAATCCATTTAGAGACGGAATTTTCAAAAAACAAAAAAAATTTTTGTGGTAAATATTTTAATTTTTGACACCCTGGCTTCATTGATACGGGTTGTATACATGATATATACTCAACCAGCCAGCCAGCCAGCCAGGCTAACTTGAAAACTGAAGAAACCTAGGTTGATAGTTTTCATTTGATGGTTTCCAATAAGCTAACTCTATTGTTCACAGGTGAGAGAACACATGATGACATGCTAAAAGGATCATAACAGATCGAAACAGGATGACCAAAGGATGAGGGTGTTTGTACCATGAGTGTGGGATGGATGAAGAACAGCCTCCTGAAATTTTCCTCAAGGGCACTCAAGAAATGTTCCTAAAAAATGCAGCACAAGATGAAACAATGCAATACGGGGTCATTATAACACAGCAATAAATAGATAAGAGCTTCCAATACTTGAAGTTGCCGGCCATTTCCACTCATCATGGGTAGGAAATTCAGTGAACTCGTGAATCGACAGCAAATTGTGGAAGACATTTAGGCATGTGTAGAATTCTGCATGAAAATGAATCATGTTGGCATACAATTATTATCATAATGTAGAGAGGGCTATCAGGCTGGAAATATTGCACCAATCATTTCAAAATAAATGATATTGTGGTGGAGCCTCAACAAGATAGAATAGATTAATGCTGTATATCTTATCTGGTAGCTACTTTTCCCCTGATATCAATGTATATTACCACTTGATAAATCTTTGTGTTTGCATACGTGGAGGTTTGCGCGCATACACATCGCACATTAACCAAAATATACAGTATACAATTATTTCTAAATACCTCCATAATACTATTTTTCATCATGATATCTTTTGGAGATTTAACATCATCAAATTTGTTACAGAAATGTTTAAAAAAGAGTGCTAAAGCAGCACAGCACTAAGTGGGATATCACTGTGAATAAAAACTTTTCAATGATGATGATGAGATAATTAAACGTATTCTTGGATTATTCTATTGGATGAAGCATTGTCAATTATTATTGACTTTTGTGTAGTATTTCATCTTGATTTCACTTTTAATTACAACTATCATTCTATCGTTACAGAAGATCAAAAAATCAACAGAAGAAAATGGAAAGAAAAAACTACATTGTTCATAAGCGTATGAGAACTCATTGGTTCAGGAGAGCAACGAACTTGATTCAACCGAAATTTTACAGTTTTTGCCCGAATCACTCTAATTAGCCCAAAATTTTAAACTGTTTTGCCTGGATTTGGGATGGGAGTTGCCTCTCTTCTATCCCTGGTTCGTACATCTATGGGATTGTCCAAACAAAAATTTGAATGTTAATGACTTTTCTTCTAAGTTATAGACAATAAAGATAAAAACCATTTGACCTGTCAATACCAAGCATATATGTGAGGGGAAATTAGAATATGTCTATCCTACCCACACTGTGGGTTTGAAAGAAGAGAGTAGCAATAACAAACGAGAGAAGAAAGGAAGTAAAAAGAAAGAAGTAAGGAAAGGAAGAAAGTGTATACAAAAATCTAATCCATTTCAAAAGAGAAGAAATTTGCCGATAGAAACAGCATTCACGATTACACAAATAACCAAAACATATTAATAACTCATACAACGCAGCGTAAATAAATACACTTTCAATATTGTCAAGTATTTGTTATTTATAGCTAAAACTGTCTTTAGAAAGGTGAAAAAGTGGCTAGATATTTCCATTTCTAGCCAACTAAAAGTAATATTTAAAAGCCATCCAAATAGAAAAAAAGTCAACAAAAGGTAAATAATCCAAATTGAAATTATTAAATCAGCATGGTTGAAAAGAAATCCAGATTTGTGGAATTTGGCTTGAAAAAAAAAAGCCAATCTAGCAATCCTGGCAAGAAGCTTGCCAGCCGTTGATCAGAAGCAATTAAAAAAAATTGCCCCTGGTGATGATATAACTATAAATATGAAGCAGGTTTATTTTCTTTTTTTTCAGTTCTTGGAAGGCTGTCTTGTTCAAAATACAATAAGCAATCCAATTCCTTTCAATTAATAGCATGAGAAGTGGAAGCGAACTGATCGCCAATTCGGTAAGAATTTATTTTTAGATTGAATTATTGGATCCACAGGGTCAGGGAAATGTCGTCTTTTTTTTCTCCTTGTTTTTACTTGATTTTTTCTTGAAAGATTTAACATGAATTTGCATAAATCAATCTGAGATAAGGAACCGTGAAATAAACAAATGCTAAATTAATCCTAGAAATTGTCCAGTGACAGGATAGCAAATCATCCTCTGTATTTTCTTGGATTAACTCTAAATCCATTCATTAGTTTTGTGCCTCTGCAATTGAGGGATGCGAATTTTCGGAGTCTTGTTTTCTTCTCTTTATCTGATTTGTTTGTTTCAAAGCCGAATGATAAACCGATTTGCTGGCAGTGACTGGGGGGGGGGATGCTCTCCTTGGAGACCAGTGATCGGTATCTCGGTCTTGTAAGCTCAGCCTTTACCGGGTAGTCTATAATTATAATCTTGCTCAGGGCTCTCCTTAGCTCAAGTCAAAGCCACTGGTATTGGCTTTTAGGGTCTCGTTTATTTACTTCTCAATACGTACCATAATAGTCAACAGTGCATAAAAATACCAAGTATATCTGTACCTCACATAAATCGATTACTGTGGCCCATGCATGTACAAGAACAAAGTATCTGAAATTATCTAAAAAAATTCTATTATCTAAATATCTAAAAAATAAATCTTTTATATGAAATTATCAATAAAAATAGAACTTTATCTAAAATTATCTAAAAAATAGATCCCTTATCTAAATTTATCTAAAAAATATCAGTACTAGATTTGGTGCATTACTGGGTCAAAGTGACCATGGAGATGCCAAAAAGCACTTTTTCTGAAAAAAAAGAAGAAAAACATTCTTAGATGGGGCCCAGTGGTAAACTCATACAAATTTTCTAGGTTGTAGCCCTGGAAATATGGCCAAGAGCAACCGGAGACACACACACATACACACACACAAACACAGACATAGACACATGCACACTCAAAGAATCTATAGCTCACTTGGCTGGTTGGGAGGTGGGAACATCATCATCATCAGTCTTTCAACATCCGTCGTTGGACATAGACCTTCCCCAGGATTTGCCACACTTCTCTATCATGGGCGTCGTGGAGCCAGAACTTTCTGAATTTGTCTTGCTCGTCTCTCCATCTAATATTTTGCTGGCCTCAGTTCCGCATGTGATCTCAGGGGATCCATGTCGGAAGTCACGATGTCCATTCTTACAATATGACCAGCCCACTGCCATTTGAGATTTTTAATGGGTTCTGTGATGTCCCTGACTCCTGTCTTTTTCCGGATGTAGTGTGCTGTCTTGTGGGCTCTCCTCTCTCTCTTGAGCATAATTCTTTCATGTGCACATTGCATGGTTCTCAATAAGTGGATCTGTCTCTTGGTTAGGTTCCATGTTTCATCCCTATAAGTGACTATTGAGAGGATGCATTGGTTATAAACCCTTATACAATAAAAATTTTAGATCTAGATTTAGCTCCGCACCACATATCAGACTACAGTCTTATTGATCCACCTTTGTAATTGCTGACGATCTTTATTTTTAATCTTTGAATTAATGACAAGTAGCATTGATCAATCTCAATCAATGTTTATCAGATATCTATTACTTAGTTAAAAAAATCGCATCCAGTAGTGAAACCCTAGAAAAAAGAAGCAAATGAATACAGAGTTACCTACCTTCCTTTCATAATAATATTGTCAAGCAAAAATGAATAACTATACAATAATACAAAATATCGTTGGTGGAATTAGAAATTATGTGATTTTTCTGACTATATGTAACTCAGTGGCAAAATTCCTAAAATACCATAATCCCTCTTTTTGTATAATTGTATCTATGATAAAATTGTTTTCACTCCATTATTTCAGTCAAGATTGTGGTTTTCAGGAACTTTACCACAACATTAATTTGGGAATTCCTGTATATGAATTTTCTCAGCACTAGTGGTGGGTCTATGGTTGGTGTCACTCTGGGCAGTAATTCATGGTGTCACCCCACTTCCTGAACTTGCTCTTTTCCCAGGATACCTAGAATTTTGGTGACCTTAGATCTTAACTGAAAGAAAATTCCTGGATAGCCTGAAAATTTAACCGACTCCTCCTTAACTCATCATACACTTTTCCACAGAATTTCATAGAAATCCGTTGAGTATTCTCGGAGATATTGTGTGGACAGTCAGATGTTTCATTAGAAAAATAATTACCAAGAAACTATACAAAAAACTTTTAGGTTGTCATCTTGTTGTCACCCCCTGTTAAGGTGTCATCCAGGGTAGGCCACACCCTCTGACCCCTACTTGGTCTGCTACTGCTCAGCACTACACTGCTGATTGCTTTCTTCCTGTAAGTGGATTTTTTAAGTGCAAAAAAGCGACCAATCAAAAAAAAGCTATTCAACATCTAGTTTTTAAAAACGTGATTTTTCTATTTTTCAAATCACTTATGATAACAATTCTAACCTCTCTGACACAAGCATTTGAACCAAATTTCAAGATTCAGAACACAAAAGTATCTCTGCATGATTCTTATTCGTCCCCCCCCCCGGCTCTCTCTTTGCCCTTAAATTTAATGCAATGTGAGATTACTGAGTTGCTTTAACTTGGACGTGTTACATTTCTTCGAAGGAAATTAATGGTTCAAGTTCATCAATAAATTTTTCTTGCCTTTTCCTTACCCACGTTTGCTAAGAAGTGGGTGGGGACCAGTATTTAGAAGGTCTCTCAAGCGAGGATTGATGGCACAGTAACACTGTCTCTTACACGCACAAACATACAAACACAGCGCAATCTTTGATTGTATTGCTTGCGCTAAAGATTTATGACAAATGTAAAAGTACTTTATTTTGGTTTGGTAAAGTTGGGCCTCTCTTCTTTGTAGCTTTGTTTCAATCTTGATTTTCAATTTTTTTGTCCGTCTCTCTCAAAGGAGAGAGCTGTTATTGCTTTCAACCTACCTTTGTTTCAGCACCAACCTTAGGAACAGTAGTCCAGTTAGAGATATGTTTTGTGGGGTCCCATGTTCACAGCCTAAGTCTGTAGATTTTAAAAAATGAAGTTTACTATAGACTTTATATCTCTCTAGAAAGTGAAAAATAATGTGTGCTTAATAAGTGCCTGTGAGTTGAAGTACCCAATAGATTGGAGCACATTTCAATATAAAATTATACAAAATATGTTGATGACCCTTGAGAAATAAACATTACAAAACCATTTTTTTTTTTTTGACTGAAATGATTTATCAAAAATATTAATTTTTTACATGTCTCCACACATCTCTATAAGATGCTTTTTGGTTGGTTGGTTGGTTTGTGGGTTGGTCAATTGGTTGGGCTGTTGGTCAGTCCAAGTCATGCTAAACAACAGGAATAGGAAAGAAGGGAGGGATATGATGTGACATCATTGAGAAACCAACTGCCTTGATGTCATAATACAATGCATGAGTTCAGCATTTTTGTTTTTGAAAAATGCCAGAAATGTCCTAAAAATACTGAGTGGATATTTAGGATTTTTATTAAAAATAACATTATTGGAATATTTCCATATTGCAATATTTTACAAGTATGAGAATCTGTAGACTTGAAGAAAGACTACTTACTCTTCTTCCTCCTTATCCTTCTGCTACTACCACCCTGGATGGTAAACACTTCATGTTCTTGTTTTTGTTTAGAAAAGATAAAACATTCAAAACATATATGAAGAGCATTGTGTATGTTGCAATGTGTCTGCTGTGTGTTGACAAGACTAAAGTAGAATACCCTACTCAAGGTCCCTTTAAACACAGGAACCCAATTTGGGGCAACTGGTCCAATTGGCTTGAAAAGGGTTCTGCTTAGTTGAAAGAAAACCCAGTCAAGACAAATAACCTACTGATTTTTTAAAGCTAGAAAAAGTCCAATATTCACTATTCAATCTTCACTTTTATCATTGTTGTTGATAGGTGAGAAACATCAGCTGTATAGGCATTTATTAACTTAGAATTGGTACTTCACATAAATGAATTAGTGTAAACTGCACTTGTACTAGAATTAATTATTCAAAGAATTATCCCAAATCATCTGAAACAAAAAAATTCTTATCTGAAATTATCTAAAAAATATCTGTACAAAATTTGGGCATTATTGGTCCAAAATGACGACAGAGACCCAAAATAGCACTCTTTTTAAAAAAAAAGACAACGGAGACATTTTTTGATGGTGCCTTGTGGTGCACTTGTGCAAATTTTCAAGACTGTATTCCTCAAAATGTGACCACAGACATAGATGCATAGACAAGCAAAGAGAGAAGATTCTGTAGTCCACTTGGCTGGTTGGTTTTGATTCTTATTGAAGGCTCCATGAAAATTTCTTTTTACTGAAAACAGCTAAAATATAAAGGTATTCAATCTGTATTACAAGTTGCAAGCTTAACATAATTGAAAAAAAATGACTGAATGATGCAAAAACTAAATTTCTTTGATGATTCTGCACGTCTCATGCAAAAAAGTTTATTCTTGATCCTCATTTATTCCTTGTGAGATCTTTGGCAAATATCTGATCCATAAGAACTATTAAGTCTGAATTTTATGCTTGTCCTAGTCTACCTGTACCGTCAGAAAAAGGTGGCTATATTTAGATAATTTTACAATTGCATTGTGCATGGAAAATATTAACAAAATTATGTTGTTCTTCATTTTCTTGTCTATTCTCAACCTGAATGAATCTGGATTTTTTCAGGCAATTGGTTACATTTTGGTGGCTACAACCTTGAAAATTTGCATAAGAACACCACTAGACTCCATCTTGAAACTTTTTTTTTTTCTCAGAAAAGTGCTCCTATTGGTCTCAATGATTAATAGAAACCATCATTTGACCAAATTCTGGCAGTATGCCCTGTTGGGAATGATCAATTAAAAAATCGGAAAAAGGGATGATCATTGAATGTTACCTTTGTTGGGCAGTGATAACTAAAGAGTCGGGATTTTCAAAAAACAAACTGAAAGCTGCCAGATACAGACTAAGCAACCAATCAAGCATGAACCTAGATTGTAAATTGAACCATCATCTTTTGGCAGCATGCATTATTTGGAAAATTGAAAAAGCCATGATCAATGAATAAGTTACTTCTCTCACCTTTTGTTCAGGCAGGGATCACTAAAAAATGCAAATTTTTAAAAGACGAGCAAGCACAAAAAGGGATCACTTTAGCATAAACTTACATAGAACCCCCCCCTCATTAAAAATCTATTGGAGGAGGGGGTGATTTAGGGTAAAGAATAAAGAATCTTTTTTCTATACATGACGAGGAGTTAATGTTGAAAATTTGAGCCCTGTAGCTTTGAATAAACATACTGATTTGCATAAAAGGCTTTTGGGTAGACAAATATATAGAAATAAAGTTGAAGCATTGCTAATCAGACCAACTGTAATCCAGTTTTACAGCTAATTGAGAGAGAAATTTAGCTGGCATAATCTAAATTTTCCAGGTTATCAAAGCAACATGCAGCTACTGTTTTAGTGGCACTTGTAGCAATGTCAGCGGTTGATGTGAATTTAAAAACTCAGACATACCATCTCTTCCTTCATCATAAACTCAACTTCACATTGTGAATAGAACCAATAAAACACTTGGCTATAATACAACACTCATTTGAGTAGATCGATGAGAGGAGGCTCCCTCTACTTTATAGATCTCTGGTAAGCCTCCATCGGGAGTTTGCTCCTTGCATAGGGTCTCCTCACTTGAAAGATAATTCAGATGCCATAGAGAGAGTGCAGAGGAGAGCAACCAAGATCATCTTGAGACTTAGAAATAAATCCCACACTGAAAGATTAAAACTATTTAATCTAGAGAACCTGGAATACTGAAGAAAACGTGCTGACCTATTAGAAGTCTATAGGATCTAGAACAATATACATATGGTGGATACTGATGTTTGTTGCTCTGAATGCCCTGATAAAAGAATGCTGACTTCATCTATCTACCATAAAACTGAAAGACACATACATAAATTACAAAATCAGACCTCTACTGGTGTTAGAAAAAAATTCTTCTCAGTAAAAGTAGCAAATACATGGAACTTCCTGAGTGAAAAGACAGTCACATCCAAGAATATCAATATTGAAAAAAATAACCTTTATTCTGATATTAGTCGAACAAAATTTAACAACCAATTTTCTTATTAGTTTTTTCCAACTCAAATGAACTGAAGCTGGCATAATGACACAATTAAATACTGTAATTAGAAAAAACCCTATTCCAAGTATGTTTCAAGTATATTGAAGTACATAACCTGTTCTCACAAATTCCTTAACTTGATTCCAATGAATGAAGAAAGTGCTTCTTGAAATTACTTATCTGATGTAAGTTAATATAGTTATCTTTTAGTTTTATAAAGATTTAATTTTTTCTTTTTATTCAGTGCTTCTTTTTCAATTTTCTTCCAACTTGTGGGATGAGGTGGTTTGTGAGGGGATCAGAAGTGATGTGTTAGTCATCAAAGGCACCAATGCAGATTCCCACATAGTTCAACGATGCCTAAGGTGTGATCATGGATGTATAGGAACTCTTTGTTGCCTTCAACCCTGGCTCGTACAATTATGGGAGTAATGTTCCATTTCAGTCAGTATTAATCTAAGATGGAAATAGATATAAAATGAAATTGTAAGAAAAAATTAAACAAAGGGTTGAAAGAAAATCTTTAAAAAAGAATGTTAAAAAATCATTTGTGTGAAATATACTCAGTGAAAACAGTTTCTGACGAGAAAAAAGACAATCTTTAAAACTAATTCCTCCATCAACAGATGAAAAAGAGAAGGCATAGTTGATTCTAAATTGTGAGAAGGGAACAAGCCGTATCAACCCAATCACAAAAAATAAAATATAATAGAAAACTGAATAACAGAATTTAGACCCAACAAAATGGATTCCAAGTTCCATCCATCAAGTGAAATTAATATTAAAACCAAAAGACCTAAAAAAAACAAAAAACTTTGCTCTTATTTTGTTCTTTTTTTTAAAGAAAGAAATTTGGTTCACAATTCAGTGGTTTAGATGATCCATGAAAGTGCGGCCCTGCTTCTGTTCAGAGAAATGACATTGCGTCTTCCTTCACCGACCCAGAACTCTGTCCTCAGCTCAAAATTTTTCATTAAGAAAACAAATTAGATTGACAGCCATCAATGTCCAAAGAGTGATACATCATCACAGAAAAATAGAATTGAAAAGAAGAAAGACAAACCTCTGTAAACCCTTAAATCTTTTCATGCATTCACAGGACGAGGGGAAAAAAAGAATGAAGAGAGAGAATAAAATATAACGAATTTGTACAATTGAATTTTATCATAGGAAGGTCGACTGAAAAATTTGATTAGCAATAAAGAAGCCAGGGAAAAACATTGAACTGTAACCATCGTCCATAAAAGTTATTGCACACACTTGCAGATGCAGATTCCTACGTGTGCAACAAGAAAGATAACTCACGACATGTATCGGCACGTACTATAAGTGCATACCCATTCACTGGCACATACTTAGAGACACTTCCAAAAAACACATATGCCACAAGATATGCATATGCACATATTCAGTTATACATCACTCAACAGATGTGTATACCAGTGGTGAGCACAGCTAATGAAAACTCTGATAAACCGCTAGAAATTTAGCTGAAGTGAGGATAACTGTTATCTTTTATTTTATGAATTTAGCTTTGGTTCAGGTATTTTGCTCAAAAACCCTTAAAAACAGACGGAATTTCAATACTTTGTAGCTTGGACATAGAGCTACGAATAAACTATGTGTTGAATGATAACTAATGTTTAATTTGATTTGTCCATTTGATTATTCATGTACACCTTGATCATTATCTGATATTGGCATGTTACACCTTTTCAGAAAGGTCGATGTCCAAGTTAAAATATATCAAAATTTTACCTCTTGAGATCACTTATTTAATGTAAGTATTGGTCTCTGCGTGTACACTTGATTATTTGTAAGTTACAGGCAGGGCTGGCCCTAGGATCCCTGGCTCCAAAGCAAGCTAAACTTTGGTTTCCATCAAATATCGTATTATCTTATATCCCTAAAAAATCACATCGATGAATTTTACAATTTTGACTGTTTTTAATCTGCTTAATTTATTGATTTTTCTATTTTCTATTTGTATTTGCCAAGTCCTTCTGTCTCAGATGCATTACAAAAGCCCCCTTGCTCTTGGTACCCTGGGTGACTGCTCATGACACTGATACATTTGGCTTGCCCCTGTAACAGGTATATAAAACACTGAAAAATCTCAAAGACTTATATGTTTACTAATCACCACACAGTTAAGAAGCAATAAACTGCTAACCTCTCTTTAGTTATCATGGTATTTTTTGTGAATTTCTAAGGTGCAAGCATTCTCAATTATGAAAAATATATATGACTTCAAATACTACTTGTGTATGTAAAATAAATACTTCACCTCTATTAACTATTTACATTCTAGTTATGTCATTATCACTGCAGATTTGCATGTTGTAAGGTCTGTTAGTGCATACATCTGTATACTTTAAGGTTTGTTACTGATATACAATTGCTTATTTCAAGATGCTATTGTATATATTTGCATATTTTGAGAAAGAAAGAGATGTATATTTATTTCTCCCACTTATTACAATTGAGTGTCTGCGTCTAAATGCATACAATTTTATTTTTCTGTTGAGTTGTCAATTATTTGTGTGGAATGAATGCACAATGCTCTAGGAATGGGTTCTTGCAGCATTTGCGGACATTAAGGGACACAAAAAAACAAAATAGTACAATTGCACCAGTGGAATGAGCTTGGGCAAGTTTAAGCTGTGCCAAAAGGGATAAAATTTTATTTTTAGAGAGTGAAAAATATAACATTTTCATTAATTAATTTTTATTATCAGAAAAAAATTATGAAGAATTTTACCAGTTTTGACACAAGGTAGAGTGACAGTCTGAGTTGAGTTATGATAAAAACGAGTAAAAACAGCATTTCGTGTTGGGGGTGATCAATTAGAAAAATTAGGAAAAGCAAGGATCGATGAATAAGATACTGCTATTGGTTTTTGTTTTGGCAGTGATCACTAAAAAATCCTCAAAAAAAACTGGTACAAACTGAGGGGTCAATTTTGCATAAAATTACATTGTAAATTGAACCGCCTGACAAAAAACCTTTTAGGAGAGGAATTTGAAAAAAATCAAAAACAAAGCGTTTTTGTTGACATGAGGAGTAAATACTTAAATTTTCAGCCCTCTTGTCCTATTGGTGCAGCCTGTCTCTGTGATACCTACAAAGCCAGCCAGAATAACTCAAAAACTGAAAAAAATCTATGTTGACATTTCTGGTCGCACTTTTGGTTGATAATTTCTAATTAGAATGCAAATTGTAGTCAAAATTTTAAAAAAATTTTTCATCTGTGGAAAAAAAATGGAAAACTATGAAAGTATAAAACCAGCATTTGGAAGCAAAATACTTCAAATTTAAAATTTGATTATAATCATTAACAAATGCTGTTTAATTATCAAAGCCCAAGAATTTATTGCTCAGATGATAACATTTCTTGAGCTAAAATTGAAATAGAATATTCAGTTGAATAAGCTCAGGAGCTGCCGTATTATGCAACACACATGAGGCAATGATTTTCTCTTCAATTCTCAAACGATCCATAGAAACCCAATCATTGTTTGTAATAATTAGTGTATACAGTGGCATGAATTGAATGGCTTTCCTTTCTAAAACATTTCACTTCTCTTAAACTTCTTCAACTTAATGTCTCTGGAAATTAGAGTCTAAAGATGTTTGCAATTAAAAAGAAAATTAGAAAATATGTCATCTGGTTTGAATTATTGATTTATTGTGTAAAATAGTCTGCTTTTGCCATGTGCAATTTGTAAGAATGAATGAGTCGATTTATATTCATTCATATATATATATATATATATATATAAATATATATATATATCTATATATATATATGATATAAACCTTATTTCTAAACACTTTACTCCTGAGTCTGTCTCACTCTTTACAGTACACATTATATATATATATATATATATATATATATATATATATATATATATATATATATATATATATATTTGAGTATCAAAAATTGGACATGTTTGGTCCAACAGAATGAATTATAAATTGAGTTATAATATGTAGAAACTCATTTGAAATGATCTCCCATTGTTACACAAATACTTTATCATTCAACTTAGACAATGTAAATAGAATTAACAATTAAAGAAAATGGGGCTGCTGCAGGAATTGAACCTGCCACTGATAGGGTAGCCAATTCAACGTAATGCAGATTTGATTCCCTCTAAAAAGTTGTGGTCCCCAAAATTTGACCAGGACTGCTGAAGACATGCTGACAAGCAAAGGGAGAACTAAATTTCCAAGGGAAATTATGAATCACCACCACTTGTATGCTTCTTTTTATCCAGTAAATTAAACTGAGGCACTGAAAAATTAAATTATGTTCATGAAAATACTACCAGTATGATTTGAACCATAAATTCCTGATTTAAAAAAAAATGTTTTGCCCTATTGGGGATGATCAATTTGAAAATTGGATAAAGAGATGATCAATGAGTAAGTTACTGCTCTAACCTTTTGTTGGGCAGGTGATCACTAAAAAATTCCAAATTTCACAAAAGAAAGTGTGAGTGTTGTCAGGCACTACCTAAGTTTGTGACTTGGAAATGATCTCAGGAATCTCTGAAATATGCAGGATTAGAGAATGTAAAAAGAATCCGATTGATTTGTAACATTTTAAGGGTTTTTACTGAGGGATGCAATTTACTATATGATTATGATGCTTAATCTGACACTCAATTTGTGTCTGGCCAGTGAAAATGCTATGATGTTGCTCGTATGTCGTAATAGAATATTTCAACCACACTTATTTTTGGAAATTATTTTTTACATGATTTCATATTCTGACAACTATTTTTGTAATTTTTTTCACGTATTAATCCTTTTACAGAACACAAAATAATTTTGAGGATATGGAGGAAGAGCAGTTCTATTTACAATGTAATTATACTAGACCTTACGAGGGGTCAAAATTGAGAGGGTACTTTTAAGGGTTAAATTCAAGAAGAGACTTTTTCCTCCCTTTATTGATGAAAATAGAGGGGAACTTCTTTCTCTTTTAGGTGACATAATCAAGAGTGGACATTTATTTTTCATTTGTTGTGGAGAAATCATGTTGGAATTTTCTTTTCACTTTTAAAATCGAAGGGGAATTTTTTTCATTTTCAGAGGTTGAGATCGAAAGAGATCTTTTTCCTCTCTTGAAGCAGTTGGAATGGAAGGGGACTTTTTTTTTACTTTTAGGGTTCAAAATAGAAGCAGAACTTTTTTTCCACTTTGAAGGGTCAAAATTGAGAGGGAATTTTTATTTTACTTTTAGGTGTCAAAAACAAGAGGGAAATTTTTTTTCACTTTTAGGGATTAAAATGGGGTTTTGAGATTTTTCATTCTTGAAGGAGTCAGATTTGAAGGGGTAGCTTTTCCTTTCACTTTATGGGTCAAAATCAAGAGGGAACCTTTTTTTCTCTTTTAGGAATCGAAATCAAAGGTACTCTTTTTTTTTCATTTCCAGGTCAAAATTAAGGGAGCACTCTATATTCTGCTACTTTCTCTTTCATTTGATTCACCAAATGAAGATATAAGATAAATTATCTAAATCAAAATATTACTAGTTTCATTTCGAAAGAATAAAAATGGAGAAGATAAATCTAGGTAGTTTACTGAAAGGGTAAGGTGAAAGAATGAGAAGAAAGGGAAGTTTGCTAATTTGATAAGAGGGTAGGAAGAGAGGGGAGGGAAAAAGTTTAATGAAGGGGTAGGAAGAGAGAGAGAGCAGGAAGAGATATTCATGTATTTTATTGAGAGGGTTGGAAGGGAGAGTACAGAGAAGAAAATTAGGTAGTTCATTCGGCTATAAGAAAATGTTTTCATACATTTCTAATCCATGTTTATATGATGTTTGGATAAAATCATAGACTGGTAACAAAAATTGGAAGGGATAAGGGAATGAATGAGAAATAACAAACAAGGAATAATGGACACTAGAATGTCCAAATTTTCAAAAAATATGTGTGGACACAAACTAAGGGACCAATTCAGCATATAGTTACTTTGGAAATTAGATCCCCACTAAAACCCTATTTTGGAAAAAACAAAAAAAATACTACTCATCCTGGGGAGTGCGTGTGCAAAATTTCAAGTTTTAACTATGTGCGGTTAGGGCTGGGAAAAGTCCAGATACATAGATATATGTAAAACACATGAATAACCGAGACCCAACAAAAGTATTTGAACCAGTCTTGTGGGTAGTGGTGATAAAGAATCTACAGCCCACTTGGCTGGTTGGTCAGGCTGGCCATTTGTTGGACTAAGGTGATTCAATACTAACTAAGCTTAGCTCAGTCCGATAATGATCACAATCAGGGGTATAGCTGGAGTTCTGGGGGCCTGGGTGTTTAACTCCTTGAGACCCCCACCCCCAGCCTCCAAATATTTTGTGTATGGTCCCCGACCTGGGGGCAAGGTATCTTTGAGGGTTCACAAAGATATTTGGTAGAAATGCAGTTGGTGAACTACTATTCATAAGGCTGTTTGGAGGGGGATGGTGAAATTGTAACTCGACCCCCTCCATCAGCTTCACCTCTGAAAACAATAGTAGAGAGACACTCATGAGATGTAAACTCATGTGAAGATTGAACTCATCACATTAGCTCATGGTCTATCTGACTAGCTTGCTGATCACTGCTGAACTGCAGGGTCCGGTGAAATAATTCTGGGATTCCGCGAGATGAGGTGCCTGCTCAAATTTGAGGAACAATGATAATGATTGGGTACAAAATCCATTCTAAGTTAAAGAAAAGCCAATGGTATTTCCTGCAGTAGATTATGAAAATTTAATTGAAATTAGTTCCAATATCCAGTTAAGGGCTAAGTTTGAACAGGATATATTTGATGAAAATGGGCAAGTTCCATTACCTTTTGCAACAACATATTGAGTGACTCTTGCTTTTCTAAATATGTTAGCAGAAAAACTAAATGTTGAAACAGACTGGATACTGCACCAGATATGAGAATTCAATTATCTGATATTAAACCAAATTTTCAGAGGATACAGAAGTCCAAGAAGCAATAATATTCTTTGCATTGATCTGCTTTAGATGATTTTTTTCTGCTCACCAATTACTAATTTATAACAATTAGAAACACAGTTTCAATATTTCATTAATTAAATGCTTTTTATGTGGATAAATTCTCTCTCTAAAACAATTTTTATTTTATTTAGTGTCTTTCAAAATTTGGGTGCCAAAGGTTGTCTGTAAAATATAGGTATGGGTTCTGCAAGTTTTGGAAAATTATATAAGGGTTCTGTGGCAAAACAAATTTGGGAACTATTGCTTCATGCCAAACATCTTAGCAATTTACTAAGCTCAGGTTAGTCTGACTCAAGGTCACAGTCATAAGAAAGAATTGAATTGCTAACAATCACACTTTGGCCAAATGAAAATACATACTAAGGAAGCCACTTATTGTAATCATGGATTATGTTATCATTGGTTTTAAAATCCATCAGTCCCAACTACTTTATCTAAAATGATCACAATCATCGGCCTCCACTTGTTAGTATCAACTGGTTATTGTTATCTAAAAGACCCTGTCCCAAAGTGATCATGATACAATGCTTCCTCTGCATACACACACACATATATATATATATATATATATATATATATATATATATATATGTGTGTGTGTGTGTGTGTGTGTAAAGGTATACATAAATGTATGGATGCATGTATGCAAATTTAGATTTACATTCAGGTCTGTTTGGTCGCTCAATAGAAACCGTCATGCAACCAGTATCTTTTGGCAGTATACCGTGTTAGTATTGATCAATTAAAAAATTGGAAGAAGAGATGATCGATGGATAAGTAACTTCTCTTGCGTTTTGTTGGTCAGTGATCACTAGAAAGTCCGAATTTTCAACCAACAAGCATGAATGCTGCCAATCACAAAACAAACATATGTTGCACATACACTAAAAAGTTTTTTAGGGAAGGAATTTTCAAAAAACAGAAAAAAAAAACTTTAGTAAACATGATTCTCATCAGTCTTTTATTGTCTGTTGTTGGAAATAGACCATACCCAGGATTTGCCACACCTCTTTATCATGGGCGTTGCAGAGCTTATACTTTCTGAACTTGTCTAGTTCATCTATCCATCTTGTAGTCTGCTGGCCTTGATTATGCATGCGATTTTTTGGGAATCCATATTGTGAGTCGTGATGTCCATTGGTTGTCAGCCATTCTAGCAACATGACCAGCCCATTGCATTTTGAGTTTTGTAATGGATTCTATGATGTCTCGGACTCCTGTTTTCTCCCTGATATATTGTGCAATCTTGTGATCTCTCCATGTGATGTTGAGCATGATTTTTCCATGTGCACATTGCATGCTACTCAATTTGAGGGTTAGTCTCTTGGTTAGGTTCTATGTTTCAGCTCTATATATGATTATCGGGAGGATGCATTAGATGTATACTTTTCTTTTTAGGACTAATGGGATCTTCTTGTTCTTGAAAGCTGAGCTTACTCTCTCAAAGGCTTGCCATAGTAGAGTGATTCTTCATGATTTTTTCTCCTTTTGAGGATTTCATGCAGATTCATTGTCCTAAGTAGATGTAGTGGTCTATTTTGTTCATTTCTGTGTTTTCAATTTTGATCGTTGTGTTTTTATTTCCAATGTTATTGTTGCAAATGACCTTTGTTTTGCTCAAGTTCATGTGAGGGCCAACTTTCTTGC